>LOJH01003945.1:12755-37552 GCA_001685095.1 Ellobius talpinus
CACACACACACACACACACACACACACACACACACACCACTCATTTTGGAAAAGCCTTTAAGAAGAAAAGAAAGGACAAGTATCTTGGATGCTCAGCATTTACCCCACATTCAATGCCTGTTATATTCATGCTATTTCTTAAAATATTTCTATTAAACACACAGGTTGAAAGAAGAGGTTAAGGATGTGAGGCAGCAGTTCTCAATCTGTAGGTCAAGACCCCTTTGGGGGTTGAATGACCCTTTCACAGGGGTCACCTAAGACCTTCAGAAAAAAAAAACATTTACAATACGATTCACAACAGTTGCCAACTTTAGTAATAAATGAAAATAGTTTTATGGTTGGGGTAACTACAATGTGAGGAACTGTATAAAGGGTTGCAGAATCAGAGAGGCTGAGAACCACCGAGTGAGGGAACAAGAGAAGGGAGTTTCAGCAAACTGAAAGAGTGGATGGGCAGCCTTCTTGCCTTCTTACCTTCCTTGCTTTGGGAGTCAGTTGCCATTTGTCACCTGCCTGGAAATGTGAGCATTTTCTTGATATTGTGACATACTAAGTCTATGTAACAAGAATGTTCTTAAGCTCCCTTCATGAAAAACTGTTTTCTCTAACATGGACGAGTTGCAGCAAATCACCTGGAATGGAAGAACAGCCTGCTTTCACCAGTTTTTTAGTACAAGAGAAAGCAAGCTTATTGCATCATGATGTGTATGCCAGTCCTAAATCCTTGTGGACATTTGAATGAACAGCTTCCTCAGAGACTTGACCCACAACCACACCTTATCCTTGGCCGCATGGCTCCTGTGGGGTCTCTGGCCTCTCTTCCAGGTATCCTGGATTGGTGTGAGCTTCATTTGATAATGAGTGCAGTCACTTCTGTTTAGGGAGATCATGAGAAATGAATTTGTCTTTCCACATTTACTCAAGTTTTTTTTTTGAGATGTTTATATAGATGGCCTTTCTCTATTTCACCAGAGGCTTAGGTGGTCAGGGCTGAAAGCAGTTCCCTTCCTTTCCCAGCAGAGAACGACTACAGCCAGGAGAAGCTAAGGAAATCAGACCCTGGAAAGAAAGACACAGAAACCAATTCTACAGTCCGAACAGGAGCAGAAGACTATGGTGTCAGTACTGAGGGAAGTGACAGATGTCCCTATGTTATGAGAACAGGTTTAAGCATAACCTTAAAATAGTGCTTTAGAGATACAGGGAGACAGAGAAGAGTTTGTCTTTGTGCTTTAAGCCCTTTCTCTTCCACAAGGATTTTTTTTTTTTAGTTAGAATACATTTCGGACCAGAGCCAGGGAACTGGTAGTTTCTAACCTTGGGTGTTGCTGCCACCTACATGGCAGGAAGCCTACACACAAATCAGCTCTTCTCAGAGGGTACCTGAGACAGCGCGCTGTCTGTGAAAACATAGCCTTGAGACCTCCCCATTTATTTCTCCACTTCACTATCGCAAACAAAGGACTATTTATTTTTACCCCATTACCTTGAATTCTTGAAGAAGTTTAAATTCTTCACTTAGATGGGGGGTGGGGAGAACAGCACTGGTTATTTGGATTAAGGGCTGATCTCAGGGAATCTTCTCTATCATAAAGACCACCTCATGGACAGCTTCATCCCCGGGGTTCCTTCTCAGGGGAAGAAGAAACGATCTTGACTCTGGTTCTGTATGTCCCCGACTCCCATTGCCCAACTTCAGAATACAAAAGGGAAGCCGAAACTACATAGGCTACAACTAGAGATGCAGAGTAGCAGGGTTCTGATGACAGAGGAGAGAGGCTATTTTTGATAGGCAATGCAGTTGACCCTGAAGCATTAACAGGGAATTCCTTAAAAAAGAATCTACAGAAGCGTGTGGTGTGTCAAGAACAGAGAGCATAGATTGTCCTTTTATCTTAGAAGAAATTGTGCAAACACCTTCCCCATAGAATATGCACAGGCAGGATCTAAAAGGCGATTGATGACTTCAGATAATTACAATTAAAATGATTGCTAAGTGAGTAAACGATGGGTTTAGGAGGCATGTGCCAACTAATTATTGCTTTTTTCATACTGTTATGAATATTGGCATGTTGCTGGCATTTGGCGCTTTACAGATTTAGGCTGGGCATGTACTAAATATGGACTGTTCGTCATTGCTATTAAAGATCTTGTATCCTTGAATAAAAATCCCCACAGCATTTCAAAGGATCGGGCTACTGAAGACAAAAAGGATCTTTACAACTGATGACAGAAAATGTGTTGTAGCAGTGGGGTAAAGGTGTTTGAAATTATTAAAAGGCAGAGCCTGAGACACCAAGAATTTTCTCTTTTATTACAGAAAAACAATGTAAACATGTTTAGGTGCTCTATGAATACCAGTTTTATGTAATATTCACTTACCTGTTTATTTTCTGTATCATTATAATCATGCTAACAATAATGCAATCATTGCAGTCTGTTTGTAAGCAAATTGCTTTGGGAGGGATGCAAAGACATATTCATTAAAGAGTAAAGGAGCAGGACCAAAGATAAGGAATGATTTTTTTTTTAAAAATCGAATTAATCAAGACAAACATTTTTAGTGCAATATTTATCAAGCCCTAACTGCAAAAGAAAAGTATGCTATCCTAAGTTTGAAGATGAGATCTGGGAAAGTTAAAATGAATGTAAAGAGAGTAGGAGAGCTGTGGCCGGGCAGGCTCACCCTGGTCTCTGCCCCATTCATGAGCTGACCTAACACCTGCCATTCTCCATTGGACCTAAGCCTGAAGAGAGTTTCCAGCAGTAGGTTCCCTTGGGAGATTGGCTATTTTTATCTGCACTTTTCCTCCACACGCCCTCTGAAAGATCCTTCCTTGCTGACCATAGTGACCCAGGCAAAGAGCCACTGCACGTGCTGGTGGTGGGGTGGCATTTAACTGTGTGTGGAAGACAACAGTTGAGACACTTCACGAGTTTAAATTGGATTACTGCTAATTTAGAAAATCTTTAACAAATGCTAAGCATTGCACAGATGTTTATACAGTAGAGACTATGAAATGAATGGTAACTTTGGCACATCGAATACATATTGGAATCCATTTCGTAGAGAAAAGTTCTGACAATGCCTTAAAATAACTGATCACATGAACTGTGTGTAAATTTAACTTAAAAAATTACAAGAGTCCATTCTGTGAAATGGAGACTGAACTCAATTGGGCTTAAAATATTCAGACACTCCAGTTTAAATGCACAGCATATACATCATTTTTTTTGAAAACTAGATTACCATAATGTGCCTTTGAAAGATCAAGGAAAACCAGGATAGCTTCCAAAAACATTGATCTGAACATCTCTAAAGGGATTTTAAAATTGCAGAAAGTTGGACAAAGGAGATAAACATGACCGCAGATGCCGGCCCCCGAAGACAGCCTACCTACTGTAGGGTTTTCTTGTCATTTCCTAATATTAGCATGGTCTACGAAGTCTAAGCTTAGTTTCTAAAATAGCAAGGGAAGACTTAATTTGACTTTAATTGGGTCTTTTCCAGGGCTTACATCATCATCCACAGTTATCACATGGAGCCCTCTTAGGGTGAAAAGTGCTTGGAAGCTTGGCAAAGAAATGAGGCTCTGAGAAGCCCACATCACCAGGGCACACCAGGGTAGCCTCTTGGTGCCAAAGAACTTCCTAAGCTCCATCCTCTGCACCACCAGCAAAGACCAGGAACAGCTCCACAACGTGCATGAATGACGGTGACATTCATGTCTGAAGACACGGCTTTACTCTGAATTAGATTTCTGTATGGAGGTGTAGACAGGCACAGATACTACCGGATGACTGCTGAAAAGAAATGCAAGATTCTCTTAAGCCAACAATTCAATACAGTCACAGGACTCCGAATCCAAACAGTTTCATGTATTCCAGTATTCACCAAGAAACAGACCTTAGAAAGACACCCTGTCCCCAATCAAGAATCCAGTTTTTACTTGAGAGCTGAGGTGCCAAGTTGTTGTGATCCTAACTAGTCATAGGGCCACTTGCTACTTCAAGTTTTCCTAAACTAGATATCACTGAAAGCATGGACATGAGACAGTGTTCGTAGGGGGAGCATTTTCAAACAGACCCAGGGATTTGCATCCTAAACAGGACTGCCATGAGCATTTCAGTTCTAACATATTCAGTTCTAATCCGAATTCAGTTTAGGATTTAAAAGTTTTCATTTTGGAGTGGTGGCTTTTAGAAATTGATAAAAAAAAACAATTGTGATGAAGTCATTTAATATGAATTTGAAGTGACTCAAGCTTAAGGTGCTGAAGAATCTTACATTCTGTTTAGTGAGGTCAGGGTTCCCCCACGTCTGATCTCCCACCACTGCTGACACCATGAAATATTTATCAAGATTCAATACTGTTTTCTTCAGACCTGAAGATATGCTAAGTACAGAAATGATTTCAATGTACTGTTAGTCTTTTGTGTAAAGGACATACCTATGAAAATAATAAAACTCATTTTTAATAAACATACCAGAGTTTCAGCATGTACTTGGTTTTAACTATTACAGTTTTTCCTTTTGAAGACATGTTTGATGTTTCATTGTTCAAAATGCCTGAGATGCCTTTGAAAGGCACAATCTGCCCCACTGCCTAGCTTGTTTGTAGTTTGTAGATTCCTCACGGCTCTATCCAAAGGCGTAAAATGCTCAGAAGAGAATGGTTTCTGTGGCTATTACTATTGACAACATATTACAGTGTAAGTACAAATAAAAATTAACTTCATGCAGAGACATGATATTTTAGGAACCATGAAACATGGATTTTCATCACTTTGATGGCATTGCAGTTTTTTGATATTCCTATTAGATATATTCATGTAGTTCAATAATAAATTGTAAATCTTGAAGGGTATAAAGCAAGGCAGCTCAATGATGTATTTCCCTTTCTGAATCTTTCCTTTCCCCTGACTGCTGCATCCCAACACAGGATCTGAGGCTGGTCCTCAGAAAATTGTTGAATTAAAATTGTATGAACTGAAATGAACTACACACACACACACACATACACATACACACATACCCACACATCATGCATGCATGCACATACACAGGCAAAATATGTATATATCATATATATTTATTTCCATCTTTCTATGGATTAGGCCATATTTCTATTCATTTAGCTATATATTGATAATCTTTGATGATTTTCTATAAATTAAGAAATCATTCAATAAAAGGCATAGCACATAATTCAGACCGGCTTCACAGATGAGCACTTCATACCCATTTCTGTTGATACTGCTTTGCATTTTTTAGTTTTAGAATTTCTACTAGCCCAGCTTCTTTCTGGGAAAAGATTGTGGATGTTTATACTAACAAAGAATGAGCTGTGGCACTAAGTAGAACCCCCTCCCCCAGTTCAGGTTACAAGGCTAATAACATCAACCTTTAATTAAAGACATTCGCACAGTGTCATTAGAGCTCTGCGCTGATTGGACCTTGCAAAACTAGACACTCTTGCATGTCAGATTGACTAAAGGACATTTCGCGTTTAAGGATGTGATGTGCAAAGGCTGGTTGGAACTGAAGCGCCCATTGAAACACTATGTCCAAGCTCAACATGGCAAAGTTGATAAAGTTGCGGTTTAAATGCCTTGAAACAACTATAAGCTGAGAGTCTTGTGCATTCCTTTGGCTTCTGATATTTCAGGCACTGAGAAGGTAAACACCTGAAGCAGTGTTAAATCTCTACCTGTGGGCTGGCATTCTTTTTACAAACAGTGACAGAAAATGAGGAATAGCAGGCTCACTTAGACAATCAAATCCCAGAATTAGAATTTGGGTATCCTCAATCAGTGACAACATTTTTAATACACCTTGGCTAACATATTAGTGAAGCCACCAGAGACCCATGACAACATTGTTTTTCATTTGGTGTAAAAGAAATAGTGTATTTGTGTTTCTCTGTTAGTTCAGATTTGATTCCGTTTTCAAGACTCCGTCTAGCACATTCTGCAGGAGCACACCTTTGCAATCCATGGACGATGCCGAGGCCGACCTGGAAAGAAAGCAGATATCTGGGTTACATAGTGCAATGTAGAAACAAGAGGAAAGACAGAAGGAGGAGAGATGCGTGAAGGGGAAGCAAGAGGAGCAGAAAAGGAAGGAGAACATTGCCTGTGATTTCTGCATCCCTTTCCTACCTGAAGTAAAACACACTGTATGATAACTGATATTCCCATCCTATAAGGAAGGAACATACATTTTAATCCTACACATTACCAATAGCTTTAAATAAGCTTAACAACAAAATCTTTCAAAATGATGAACTTGGCTTGAAATAGGCAAATTCTCCCAAATTTTAAGTAACTCAATTGTTCTTAGAGCAACCTACAACCATGGTTTGAGTGCTAGGCTTTATAAATATTTGCTGAAGTATGGATTAAGGTGCAGAATCAAAATATGTATCTCTCAAGCATTCAGGCAGTTATCTGTGTAGGCTAACAAAATGGGGGGGCAGATATGATATAAATTGATTTGACTATTCAAAGAAGTGGAGCCTTGTGCTTTCATTAACTGTTTTTTTGTATTAATGATGCAACCCAAAGTTGTAACTTTCATTCCTCCTGACAAAATTCAAAAGTGGACTTTTAATTTTAATTAATATCATATCAAATAAATACTGTACCATATATTGTTACATGTACATATTCCTGTGAATCAGCCTATGGCTTTATGCTGCTTTAAAAGTTATTATGCTGGTGTTTACATTTTCTCTTTGGATAAATTAATTAAAACATTGGTGCTGCTAAACAAAGCCAGTAGAAACTTATTACTTTATTATTGATATTGTTCTTCTTTTTTCCAGAGCAAGTTTCAGCCTCAGCCATAAGCCTGTGTTTGGTGGCCGTGATTGATGCTCAGCTCACACTGTCCACATTTTCTGGCTCATGCATCATCATCAGGCCCCTCCAACACTGCCATCCTGGAGCTGTCCTACTTTCTGATTCCTGGCTTTTGCCGGTGATTCATGAGCCAGAATAGTAAAAGAAAAAAAATCTCACCTTGGCTTTTCACAATGTATCATCCTCTGTGAGAATTCTAGTTTTGCTCATCAGATTCATGCAAATGTAATATTGATTGACAGTGATGTATATAGATCCACATGCACAATGTGCTACATAGAAACCACTAAAATGTTCTATTAATGGCAGAACACACACTGCTTAGAAACTACTTTGAAATTGATGTGAAAATTTAGTACTTTTTTTTTGTACTTTCAAACTGTCTTCTCCACTATTTTCAGCTGGCACTACCCGTGTGTATGTATGTGTGTGTGTTCATGTGTATGCATGTATGTGTAGGCCAGAGATTAACGCTGTTATCATTCTCCATGTTACTTTTTCAGCTCACTGAACCTGGAGCTCTCTGATTCAGTTAGACTGGCAGGCCAGCAAGTTCCAGGGATCCCCTGTCTCTACCTCCCCAGCATGTGGATTACACCTGGCTATTTTTACAGAGGTGCTGAAGATAAAACTCATGTTATTGTGCTTGCATAGAAAGCATTTTAATGACTGAGCCACCTATCCTGCCCCTGAAGTTATTTTTAAGTACACTGTCCCAAGAATATTAGGAGGTAAAATTATGTCTCATTAACACTAGCCTAAAAATTGCAAACATTGCCCTGTAATTTTTATCATCATGAGTATGACAATGAGGGGCAAGGGATGTGTTCTAAGACAGCCTGTAAGATAAGGCTGAGCTTTACCCAGAAGCAAACTAGAAAATGTCAAAATTATTTTGCAAAAAGCAGCTTTTAAAATCAGAAGCATCTGGGCCTTAAAAAGCCAAGAAAGGAAGGTCTAATGGCCCTAAAATCACAAATAGGGAGCTGCATGTTCATGATGCTGCCTTGGAGCTTCTGTTACTAGACATCAACCTTATCCCCACAGGTTTCAGGAACATATAAATGCCAGGGAAGAAGTAGGTAGACTTCACAGAGTCAGAGACACAAGCTCCTATTTGGGATTCACCTGTGAGCCAAAACTCACTGCTGATGAATTATTTCAAAGAAAAGACATGTCCAAGGGTTATTTTCCCCATCAGACCAGACCTCTAGGTTCACCAGCAAGGTCGAAATAGCAAGAATACCCTGGCTGACAGGTGCTTCACCAACCTTAATGGACTCCAGGCACTCACCCGGGTATAAGGCTTGAACCAATAAAGATCAGAATGGCAAGTGGAGTAAGGTACAGCCCTCCAGAGAAGAGGGGAGCACACTCAGCCAGGCCTCTGAGCTGTGACCCATATGCAGAGCGGCCCATTTATGAACAGCTCCCCCTGGCCAGCTCCGGGCTGGACAGTACTGTGAGGGTGAAAATTAACCCACTGTCTCCAAAGGTCACTCAGGAAGTCATCTGTAACATTTTACACAAAATCTAAAAATTCCATTTTATTAATGGTGTCTAAAAACTAGCAGCACTTAAGATAGTAACTTCATGTCTTTTCAAAAATACATTTCAGCTTCTCTATGCTACCTTGTCCTTACGACTTTATTAACAATGGCTGGAGTTAGTGTTATGTAGCTACAGAAGCCAGAAGTAAGGGTCAGCTTGAAAAGATTTAAAAACAAAGACAATATTTGGATAGAACAATAGAGGAAGCAATACTCTTGGTATGGGAAAATCATTTCTGTTTTCCTTTTCTAAATACTCTTTAAACATTTAGTCTATTCATTTAAAATGAGGTAATAAATATATTAGTCAGTTAGCATTACATTAAACTACATAAGGTCAATATCCATTACAGCTAGAAGGCCAAGCATGCTCCGCTTTTTAACAGGGGGATTTTGCACACCCACGAAGATGTTAAAGGGAATTTCAGATGGAGTGATGACATTCCAGGGGAAAACGGGAAAAATGATGGCTCCAGACTTAAGCGTATCCCTTCACAACGATGGCATTGTAAGTTTAGCTGCTGACACACTGCTCTTAGTTAGGGTCTCATATCACCACTTCAAACGTCCTACAATGGTTTTGTGTGCATGTGTACACCACCCCTACACAGTAAACAGAGATGTGTACTTCTCCAGGATGACGCTCATCATTGTGGGGCCCATATACTTTGAGTCGCTTAGACTGAAGTTTTTCTCTGAAAAATGAGTTGTCATAATTTCACAGCTTCAGAAAAGTCCCTCTATGCCACCAAATTCCCATAAGAAACACAAAACTTATTCTCTTTCCTTGTTCAGTTGTAGGAATTTCATCTATCAGATGTTTCTACTCCGAGGAAATTTAATGTCTCATCAAAATCTTTTTCAGCAAACAAGCACCTCTGTCAGAAGTGTCTTAATTTCTTATTACAGAATTTTATCCACACGAAGAGTAATAAATAATTCATGCCACTACCTCTTTGTTGTGTGTCCCTGAACTGCACAGAGCTGGGAAGTGACAGCTGTGTCAGGACCAGGCACCCAAGATCTGACATGACAAGCAACTAACAAGTCCCTTTCAGTTTGTCCCAAAAGAAGGCAACAGCCCAAAGTGCAGAAAGAAATCCCGAACCAAAATGAAACAGCTTCTTTCTTTTCTCCTAAGTGTTTGCTACGAGCTGCTTTCCGACCCGCGAGCCCTGGTCATTTTACAGGACTGCCCAGCCCCCTTTCTTCCTCACACTCGCTTGGCCATTTACGCCTGGCTACGGATCAATATGAGCAATTCTTGGAGAAATACGATGTCTCCATGACAACCAAGCCACAAATTCTCAGTGGAAGGCAGTGAGACCAGTAGCAAACCCTCCAGAGGTTTCTAGGCCTATAAGGGTAAGATGTCTTAAAATGCAAGGATGGACAGAGGAAGAAGCCGGAGCAATTCATTCTTTATTACCGGTTTAATGATGTCCGATGTATGGAACAGGGCTCCCTCTACACCACTCTTCTCCAGCTCCTGTATTTTCTAATTACTCTGTTTTGTTCCTTTTGGACATGTCCTTTTGTTCACAACCGTCAGATGGTAAAAGCCATCTGAATTTCACTCTCATTCCACTTATATTAAGGAATGATGGGTGACATTATGCTGATGCATCGTGTCAAAAACAACAAGCACTTCAAGAAACCCCTGATTCCTAGATTTAACTTCCCGACAAAATGTTTGATAGGAAACAGTTCATGGAGGACTGTAAAAACCTCGTCAGAACTAGACACCTTCAATCCTAACTAAAAGTAATCTAGGAATAATCTTTAGTAGGGATAGTTAGCACCATCACCGTCTCCTTTTTTAAAGTGAAACAAATTGACATTTTCTTTGGGGTGTTATGCCAGGGAGCAGGGTTAATTTGTTCTTTAGCAATTTCTGTCATTGTAAAAAGATGCTGTCTCTCTGTGCCCTCAGATGCAGAAGAGAAAGCGTTGCTGGGATCGGGCATGCAGCTGCAGCTCCTCTTTTAAGGGATCCTAGTGCAGTGGAGGGGGCTGATACGCACTTGCCATCACGACTGGGCCTATTGGGGTTCCGAGATGACTTAGGGGGCCTGACATAGATTGCAGGCTGCACCTTTCCCTGAAAATTAAATCTCAGTATCTCTCCTCCGGGAAGGATCAGGGGACTGTTTGCAGCTGGCCCCCTGTCAGGGAAGGTGACACAATTTGGAAATCTCTTAACTAAGCTGACAGCCTACAGAGAGGATGAATCAAAAATATGATACAAAGATCAGCACACAAAGATGTGAGAGGGTGGAGGAGGCAGCATAGCCAGACAAAATGGGAAAGCAATGTCTGTCCAGCCCGGAGAGAGAGCTAACTCTTTCAGTAATGGTAATGAGGTGGGTACTAGCAGCTTAAGGCTTGTAGTGGCCCAACAATGTCATTCAATTTTTAGTAACAATTCCTTTTTTCTTGTAATTAGTTAATAATTAAAATTGGGCGTCCTTCAATCCAAAAGCAGAATCAAAAGATCCCAGCTAAGCGGTTCTAGCTATTTTTTTTCCTGGTACATTTTCCTACCTTTCCTTTTCACAGAGAGAATATCAATGTAAGCAAATTTGACACAGAGTAAATCTTACTCCCTGATAGAGGGTTCCGACAGTCTTTCCCGTTGTTTGACCATCTCCACCCTTGTTTTGCTAAAGTGCTTTCCTCCCAGTCAGAGTTCTGTTTGTACAGGGTAAGGTAAAGAGATTCTAGTGGTGGCAATTTGTTCCTCTTTGCTCAGCTCTGCATTTCGGCCTTTCTCGGGTTAGATCTCATTATTTGAAAATATTCCAAATGTCAACATTTCTCTAGTTTCCAGCTTCTGTGTGGATTAAGCAGTTTAGCTTGGAATTGATAATGAACTAATGGTGCCGGCTTCCCTTCTCCATCATAACATCTTTGTACTTTGTCCAGCTGAATTCTTGATGAAAGAGGAAAAGATAGCAGCTCCACACCGTGACCTCCTGGGGGGGGGCGTTAATTTGAGAGTGCAGCTGCTAAGAGCCAGCAGCCTTCCACTGTCCTCCCCCACACACTCCCGAGGACCCCAAAGCTGTGTCAAATTTATCATTTTATACTTGACTATGTTTAAATGGCTTCCACCTGCACTCTCCGACTCTTCCAAGACACATCTGTCAAGAATGTCCTCGGTATCTTGGAAGTTTGCCGAGTTCAAGTCGGTGCCATGCTTGACCGGACTGACTGAAGCTGTTAAAGAGAGAGAAAGGAGAGAGGAAGAGAAAGACAGCCATGAAAAAGTAGCAGTGAACACCATTAGACCATTTCAGTCCCACAGAAAGTGTGGGGGCACACTATGGAAACACAAATAATAAATTGAAATAAAGCGTATCCTCTAAGTATTTATTGGCAGACACATAATTAGTTGAAAAATCCATAGATGGGACTTTATCTCAGAAGAAAAATAAGCTTCTGGCATCAGCTTAAAAGCTACATAGCTACAAAGTGACAAAGTGATGCTTTCGAATTTGGAATCGTATTTTTAATGCATAAATCTAAAACAATGTAGTCAATTAAGAGCACATGGGCACAGAGCAAAGACCATCAGCCAACTCAATTAGAAAGCCCAGCTCTGCCCCCATGGTGTGGCTCCTTCTGTGGCGCAAATCACAGGAATGGACTCTTTGTTTGCACTTTGGCTTTCTTTTCATCACCTCAAAACCCATGGCTCCAAATGCGTGCACAACAAACGTCTCATACAAAGGAGATCTTCAAGTAGAGAAAGAATGCACTCAACACAAGAAGAAGAAGGGTCGGTGTTTTGAGTAGCAGGTCACCCAACGACTTTTCACAAGATCATTTCCTAGGTATCAGCAGGGACCAGACATGGAAGCTGTCACCCAGGTACAGCATTTCCTGTAAGAACTTTATCAACACCAGCTTTTTAGCAAACAGACGCAAATACCTATGATTTTCCGCAGGCTGAAACGTTGGCTGTAAATGACATCCATGAGCAACAGGTTTTCATATTACCTCCTCACTAGTCATTATCTACCAGGAAAAGTGGGTCTGCTCAGCATAAAGATATTCAGTAGACAGAACCAAATGAGTGCCGATCACACAGATCAGGTCACACTCATTGATCTGAAGCCAAATAGATGCACATTGTGGAGCATATGCATTCCTGTGTTCCTGTGAAGTATAAACATGTACATACAACTGTCCATACATGTCCTTATATATGCATACATATATATACATATGTGCACATTATTGAGTATACACTAATGCAGACATGTAAACATGTATGCATCACCATTCACATGTGTACCTATATATACACTCACATATATATACATCAACATATGCTATAAATATATATACATATATACTCAAGCTGACATATAAATGTTCATTCATACCCTTTTCTATATGTATACACACATATGTACATACACTATTGAGTATATATACATATATATGTGTATGCATATAGAAAATAAATACTCATTAAGGCATGCAAACATGTACACACACCACTGTGCATATGTACACATGTGCATATATACATATACGCAATCTATTGAGTATATATACATAAACTCATTCAGACTTGTAAAGATGTGCATGCACCACTATTTCTCTCTATACATGCATACATCTATATACACATATACTGCTGAGTATATATATATATACATACTCACATGTATACACATACATACACTACAAAAAGGGTATACTCATGTACACACTACTTATTGCATATATATAACTCATATCTATATATGTATTTATACACTATTGAGCATTTCCATATAGTAATATATATATATACTATCAAATATACATATGACTTACATACATATATAAATATACATCTATATACACATAAACACTTTTAAATGTACACATAACTCATGTATATAAAACATTTATCTATATACATACAGATACGCACTACTGACAATATAAATAGACGAACTCTTAAATACATGTATATGCATATACATGTCATACTACTGAGTGTGTATGTAACTCAAATGCACACACATATATAATTGACTATGTAAATATACTCCTATATATATATATATATACACACAGGTAAATACAGAGATAACACTTTAGAGAGCAGTAGAATATTATATTCTTCTTATGTTTCTATAGTACTGGCTACCACTGTCTACAGCTCTTGGTAATACATCATATTTATAAGTAATCAATGCAATAAACAAAATGTACCTACATATCTCATATAGGAAATGTTCTTAGACTCAGGTTCACTGTTGCTAGACCTCCTCTAGTACATGAAAGACCACGCAGAGGCTGGAGCCCACATAGCATCACATACTGGATAAGTGACATCAAGGAGCCCACAGGAATCAGCAGAATCAGCAGTCTGGGCTCCCCACTCCTTTGTGTGCTCAGAACCTGAGGCCCAGCAGTGACTCTAAAAGAAGCTGGTAACAATTCTAGTCACATGTTCCCTGCAGACAGGGTCAGCAGCCCTCTCCGATCCCAGAGAGTAGCTATCTTGTGAACAGTGGGAAAACACTGGATTTACTATGTACCAAAAACCTTCCCTTCAGAAGCAAACATGGAGGAAGGACGGAATTATTATTTTAAATAAATAAAGCTACACTTTCATTTTGTATTTTTGAAATTTCTGAAAGACACCAAAAGAGCATAGGCCAAGTCTGTCTCCTTCATTTGCTTTCTTGCCTGCAACAGTGCCTGGGCCATAGAGATTATTCTCCAAGGGTTTCTGAAATGAATGAATGGGCCAGGGACTGAAGCAGAGAGGCCAGACTAGCTAGCTGTCTCATAAATCAAAAGTATGTGCGCTCTCAAGGATGTGTGTTCAGTTAGATCCACGAGGAGACTACCACTTCATACCGTGTGGCCAAGTCTTTGATCTGCAATGAAACACCTATGTGTCCTGATTATCACTGGTGTGGCTTCCTTTAGTTTAGCTTTCCTCACTTTAAATTGTGTGGATTTTTGAATTCACAGATTTTTGTGAGTTGTCTAAGTGGGGTAGTTAAATGCAGCAAAGCTACAGGAAATTGTTATACCAGTCAACGTCAATAGTCTTTTTAAATGGATCTTTTCTTCATGTATCTTATTTGTTAACTCTGAAGTAGCGATTGCGGTGTTTACAATAAGGAGCACATCACATAGATTAATCTTTTGCTAAACACCAACGAAGCTGCATCTCTCTTTATTTGGGCCAGCGCATTGTTCTTCTCATCCAACATATTGTTCTTTCATGATTGAACACCTTTTATCATTCATCCATTTCTTCATGCCTCCAAAATATCTCTATCAAACAACCAATATTACAACTGCTACTCTAGTGGGCCCCTACTCCTTAGCCAGAAATATTGGCTACTGATAAGCTATGGGAGAAAGGATACCATTGTTTTCAGTTGTGTGCCCGCTGGTGATCCTAGCAGAGTCCAATGGATAGCCCTGATTCATGGCCACATAAAAGACCCTATTTAGTTAAACTCAGGGGGTCACAAACCAAACAAGAGTGTACAGGTGTGAGGAAGAGACTAACAGGGAAGATAGGAGGTAAGAGATTACAGAGGGTAGGGAATGATATCAGAATACTACATACATTTGTGAAGTTGTCAAAGAACACATGTAAGCAATAAAACATACTACTGTTAATTAAAGACCTCAAAGGGAAGAGGGCATGGCATTGAAGAAAGAAGTGCCTAAAACTATTATGAGTGGCCATAGACTAGATCCAAGATGAGAAGATGACACCCAATGTTTTCAAAAAGCTAGAAATTAGGACCATCCCTTGGTCTTTCTGGAACTGAGTCCAGCAGGTACCATGTAGTTACTCTGTCTTGACTTCTGCTTTTTAAGAAGCTGGTTCTTGTGAGACCGAGTGTTGTTATTATGAGGAGGTTATTCAAATGTCCTCCTCACTATGGGAGAATTTTCACATCTAAAGTGGTACATGATTTGCCATTCTTCCCTGGGAGCTTCACAGAGCATCCAATTAAACCTACTGTGCCAGAAAGGACTCTACTGTGTCAACTGGGAGCAGCAGGCTTCAGAGAGGTTAATTACTGCCAGTCTACCTTTTGTTTGTTTGTTTCTTTGATAGGCTAATCCTTGTGATTGTCCTTTGGGGTGTCTCCTGTGGTGTTTCCTCACTAAACTCTGTCATGACGAGTGACTGAAGTCCCTGTGACAAACCATTTCAAAACTGTTAAAATGAGCACACACTGATTCAGTGTTTATTTGGGCCTTGCTCTTTGCTGGACCCCAAGGGGCAGAGGAGTGAGGGTCCTTTTAACGCACCCTCATGCAATCTGCGATCTAGTTGGTGTACAATTAACAACATTAGTCAGGATCTCTAGAGTCCACAGTCTCAGGGTGACATGCCTCTCTGGAGGGCAGAGAAGTCCTCTGCTAGAAAGTACTAAGGAGGTGAAGTTTGATCTAAGTCTTCTTGAATGGGAATATGGGAAAACCAACCGGAGTCATTCACACCAAAGAAAAAGACCCAGGCACAGGTATGGTCAAAGAACTGCTGAATACCTTATACCACAGATGTGTTTGCTAATGTGCCTGTCCACTTGGGATGTTTTTAATGAATTCTCCTTGTTTGTCTCTTGGAGCTGTCTCTGAATTGCTGCTGTTGGCTAATTCTTCTCACCTGTAGACGTTAGCTATAGACAGATTTTTTTCCTTGCCCTAGATAGTCAATAATTTGATCTTTACTGATGGAGGACCCATTTATCACAATAGCCATCCTTTCACTATACATATCGACTCTTCCTTATCAATACCACAGTCCATTTGTAGCTCATCACTAAAGTTCTTGGGTGTTTTTAGTAGTTTTTGAAGGTGCTTTTCAGAGCTGGGCAGAGAGGTGCTTTTGACATCAATAATAGTGCAGACGGAAGCAAGACTCATCTTCAGCTTCACATCAGAGGCTTGTTTCCTCTAGAGAGGATGCTGAAGCTGCCCTGCATCTGGAGGGTTGGGACCCCAAAAAACATGCTCTTCTCCATCTCCATTAAAAGGCAAAGTATGTTCTGTCCACTGGCGGATGGAAGGCTGTTCCCTTTACTCACCACACACTTTAAAATATTGACAGCCAAAAGGCTGGTGCCCTGAATATCTTTCCAATATCTCTAGTCAGTAGACAGAGAAAGGAGTCTGTGTGCTCTACATGAATGTGTGCAACTATGGTACGTACCTCTACTGGGTTTAATTCTAGGTTCTAAGAAATGAACGGTTCAGACAAAGGCAATGGAAAATCAGTCTCTCTCTCCTCCTATGTGTGTGTGTGTGTATGTGTGTGTGTGTTGTGTTTGTGGTACAGATTATTCAGGTCCATAGTCACATGCATACATACACTTGTGGAGACCAGAGGTTGATGTCAGGTTTTCCTCAACTGTTCTCCACCTTATCTGTTGAGCCACACCCAGCTTTTTTGTGGGTGCTGCAGACTGAACTTGGGTCCTCATACTTCCGCAGCAAGCACTTCATAGCCTAACCCATCTCTCCAGCCCTCACATCCAGTAGTTTAAAACAACATCACAAACATTTTATGAGGAAGACTCTCTGGAAGAAGTTACTGTTTAAATTATGTGGTGACATGGCCATGCAATTCCAAGCATGCCATACCTCATACACCTCTGTTCTCTATTCTGACTTCTGTTATTTTATAGAAACTCCCACCCCCTTTTTGCCATTTGTAGAATAGCATTTAATGTTAAAGGCAGGTATGCCTAGAGTATTGGTTGCCTTTCCCATCACTGTGACCAAATACAGAGACACTTTAAAGAGAAGAGTTTGATTTTAGCTCATGATCTCAGGGCATCTCAGTCATAAGGAAGGTGACACAGAGAAACTCAAGGGTACCTAGGGTGTATGGCTGGTTCTCTTCCTGGCCTGCTTACAGAAAAGAAGCCAAGAAAGCTAGACCAAAACTGGAGGTAGGAAAAGTCCTCAAAGGCCCATTTTCAGGGATTCACCTCTGTCAGACTGACCCCATGTAATGAAGATTCCATAGCTGACCACCAAGGTTCAAACACATGAACCCAGGGGAAGAACACCACACATTCATATCCATACTAGCTAGAACAGTTTCAGGAGATACACTCCTATCCTGGATGAGAGGATGGACACCTCCAATGACAACCTCCATTCCCTCCACAAATCACACATGATTTGTCAGCTAAGGGACTCTGACCAAGCAAAGTGCTCGGTAAGGACCCATGACTTCTGCTATAGGTAAAATGCATAATGAAGGACATTTTCAGAAGAAGCAACCCCTCCCCATGCCTAATGGGTAATAGCTCATTGTGCATAAAGTCTCACAGGAGAACGTTTGTGTCCTGCACCCACCGTGTCAATCTACTTCAGTTCAGGTCCATCGACGAAGCTGTTCTTCTTCCCACTTGAAATTCAATGGTTCTATGAAGAACATGTCTAAAATATTCTCCATATTCTAAAATCTTGTGAATCATTTATCTTTAAATTTAATTCTGTAAAGTCAACTATTTCAAATTATCTTTTCTTGCTATGTGCTTTAATTGAAAAGAATCCATGTCATATGTGAAGTGAATAAAATAAGCACAAGAAATGATTCTAATATCATGAATTAGGACTGATTTAGAAAGAGATCCCAGGGGTGGGGAGATGATTCACTGGTCGAGAGTTTTCACTGTTCTCATAAGGACCTGTCTCTGTTCGGTTCCCAGTATCCAAGTTAGGCAGTGCACAACTGCCTGTAACTCCAGCTCCTGGAAATCTGTCTCCTTCTTTTGGCCCCCTTGAGCACTGCACTTCCATGTAGGCTACACCCCCAATAAATATAAAACCTTAAAAAATCATAGAGATCCCATTCATATGTGCAACCTCTTTGGAAATAAAGGCAATATTTAAAGGCAAATATTTAAAGGCAAATGACTCATAAAAGAAAAGCACACATATGATATATGTGTTCTAGAAATCAGGCCAAAGAAACAAAAGAGAGAAAGAAAAAAGAAAAGAAAGAGAATAAAAGAATAGAATAGAAGAGAAGACCACCCCCCCCAAAAAAAGCCCAGTCCAAATCTCCTGGCTTAGTCTGGTGGCAATGTCTGATCACTTTCTTCTTGGGATTCTCTACCTCTTCCTGCTCCAATGGGAGCAATAAGAAATACACAAAACAACATCTTACAAGAGATACAAAAGAAAGAAAAACAACATCAAATTCAGCCAGAAGTAAATGTTGATGCAATCCTGGCAGGTCACAAATAAAACAGCATTCATATATTTTATTTGTCTCATTTATAATTATGTCTATGTGTGAAGGTATGCTATGTGAGGGTAGGTGCCCTCAGAGCCTGGAAGAGGACATCAGATCTCCCAGAGCTGGAGTTACAAGGATTTGTAAGATGACAGTCATGGGGGCTTGGATTGGAATGCTGGTACTCTGCAAGAGCAGTACATGCTCTTAACTAATGCATGTAAATATATTTTAAATCATAAGGAAGCACAACTCATAAGAGAAATTTAAGTGCCACCAGCAGCTCTGTAAGCACAGATAATGTCATCTGGACAGACTCCAAATTCAGTTCACAGCGTGGCTTATCTCTGGACAGATGTTGGATCAGGACAGCATTATCTGCCAAAGAGCTGTGCACATATTGCCCATATTTTAGGGAGTATCTACTGAGATAATCAAGCGGTAGTATCGCTTGAGTGTACACCCTGGGTTAGACTCTGGGATTACTTTGCTTTTGGTGAGGAAAACAAAACCTTACAGTGATGTCAACAATTAAATTAGGAACCTGATGCTTCATCACCACTAAGTGATGCTCTGGAAGAACACTGTTAGATTTCTGTGTTCCTCTGTCCCCTGAGCTTGCTACCTGACATGCACTGTCATTTGGGTTTGATTTTTCTAGTGTGAATTTCTGCAAGGATAATACAATTTTTAACTGGTAAGAAGATGAATCTTTCAGAATTCTATGAATAATACCCATTATATTGGTACCCACACCCAGAATCATACAATTTTTATTTCTTTATACACACACAGACATACACATACAATGTTGACTAATTAGGCTGAGGGGGAATTCTTTCTACAGATAAATCTATGGCTGAGACATGTGTTTAGATCACCAAGGGGACTGGAGGGTAGGCTAGTGTGAATCAGGACGAGGTATCAATTATTTATTAAATCTCTTTAAACATGATTTCATTCCTCACAGAAATACAAGTTCCTCTATTACTCAGGATATCTGAGCAATGAGTTACTTTGGTTAGACTAGAAACCAGTACAGGCACAAAGTACTTATCAATAATGATTTTCAGGGCTGGAGAGGTGACTTTATTAGTAAGAGTACTTGCTGCTCTTCCAAAGGATCAAAGTTCAGTTCCTAGCACCTATATTTTTGAGTGGTTCATAACCACCTATAACTCCAGCTCCTGGGGCATCTGACACCCTCTTCCGACCTCTGTGGGAACTTGCATACATGTGATACAACTTACACACACACACACACATACACACACACACACAAAAACAAATAAATAGTAAATATAATCTAAGTAAAGCACTAACAAGTTACAATTGTAATTATAACTTTAGGGGGAAAATCTTAGGGCTCTATTTAGAGTTACAGCTCAAATCTATCCAAACATCTCTAATAATTTATCATTGAACACAGTAGTGGCTTGTATTAAAATGCCTTATTTGCATATTTTAAAACAGAAATATTAATCTTCACTAGCTAATGTCCAAATTTTGTGTATTTATTGTAAGATAAAATAATATAAAGAATTTCACTATTGGAAAGATATGCCTTCTCAAGGATACAGTGTAGCAACAGGGCAGGTGTCTGTGTGTGTCTCTCCTAAGTCTAAAGTCTAGTGTCCACTGTCACCTCTACTCTCTTTAGTGTGACCTTGGGCATGGGACTTTACTTTCCTGCCTCAAGTTCTTTTCTCCATAGAATGAGGGAGTTGGACCAGGAAGCCCCTCTGCTGCATTACAAGTCTGAAGTTCAAGAATTCTCAAGATCAGTCAGCCATTCTCTCAGAGCATCACAGAGCAGGGTGCTAAGAAAGTAACTGGCTAAGAAATCGGCCTTGAAAATCTCCAAGACCTCTCTAAGGGTTTCTAACATAAGCAAGGGGACAGGGTCCTTTGTAGCTTCCATTCTCTAGGCATGGAGGGAGCAAGAAAGACGTTAGGACTGGGAGCTAACTCAGTCAGCAAGCTGCTTGTCTTGTGAGTATGGAAGCCCAAGTGTGATTCTAACTCACACAGAAGAATGAGTGTGGTGGTGCTTGTAATCCAAGCACTGGAGAAGCAGAGACCCAAGGGTCCCTGAAACTCACTCAGTCAACAGTCTGGTTTAGTTGCCAGCAATGACAGACAGTATCTCAGAATTAGGGGAAGGTGTCAAAGAAAGTAAGCAGGATTCCTGAGGATGACACCTAAGGTTGTCCAGTAGACTTCACATGCACAGTTATGGTTTATATGCGCATGCATACATGCATGCAAGCACACACACATGTATGCACTGACCCCATACATTCACATGTTTGCATACACATAAAACATGATCTGGTCAAATTGTCTGACTTGATCCCAGCTTCTTACACAATAAGATAATTACTTAAGAAAAAAAAGAGACTCAAGAACATTTAATCTTCAAAGACTCCTTCAGACTAAAGAGGGGCAGAGATGGCAAGCAGCTTTCAGGAGCACACAGAGGCTAGTGTTTGCACTCCTCATGTAATTTAGGTTTGTCAAAAGTCATTTTTTTCATAAGGACCAAATCCTCTCGTAAATGCAGAAGTGCATTACCTTTTCTAACTGACTGTTGAGAACCATAAAAAATATGAACTGAAAAAGCAAGACTAGATTCCAAAGGAGAAAAACAAATAGGTCTTTACATGCTGGCAACTTGAAGAAAGACCCTGGGAGGAACTTACAAGAATCTTCACAGCTTGATTTTGTAAAATATAAGAGAAGGTCAGAAAAACAAAGCAGACCTTTCAATCAAAAAATACCAAGCTAGCGTTTGAGAGCAGAGATAAACATGATTTATGTGTGAACTTGATAAGGACTACAGAGGGCAATTTAAATTATAACAAAACCTGCCGTTCTCAGTAAGAGAAAGTACCAGAAAGAGCCCCCTCTTGATCACTGGGAGAAGAGACAACCGTAGAATTGCATGAGCTCTCGAATCCATAGTCCTGCAAACTTTTCCCAGGCTGAAGCTAAGAAAGGACCATGTGTGTGTGATGAGAAAGAGAATGGTGACAGAGCAGTCAGATCCTCAGCTGTGTCTCAGGAGACACTTGTTCCAGATGGCTAGTCAGATCAGATGGTACTGTCCCGAGATAGGAAATGGAAAATAAGCAAATCATGTTACCAAACCTATACCTTGTTTTCCCTTGTCAACAGAAGGAAGGAAGGAACAAAAGAAGGAAGGAAAGAAAGATGTCCAAGCTAGAATAATTTTGAATCATTAGTCTTAATGCTCTGAAAGTGATAGTTTTGCTTACTACCAAAGTGGGAAGTCTTACTAAACTGGAATAAGAGACAAGCTTGGATGCTAACAACATGCTTTGCAACGACATTACAATCCAACCTGGGATGATCTCTACCATGTCCTGCATCCCACACAAGCATTTATACTAGATGTAAGAAGCAGAGGTGGTGGCTGGTGTCTGCTTTTATGGTTCCGCATATGAAACGTAGCCAAGTGTTCTAAAATGTTTAAGTATTTATTGAAAGATAAATAGGAGAAAGATGGTTTCTCAAGTCTGAAAACAGTTGGTGTGTCATACTTAGGATATTTGTATGATGCTCTCAAGATTTGACAAAACATAAAAATAGCCTTTATAAGTGACAGAGAGTGTCTTTTATATTCTTATTATTTTATGATAACATCTCTTTTTTTTAGCACATATTGGTTTTGAACTCATTATTCTCCTGCTTTGTCCTCCCATTAGCTCTATATATGTGCACAATACATGCCTGAGAGACCCAATTTGATGCAAAATAATCTGTAATAAAAAGTAAGACAAGCATAACACAAGGAAAAGAATTTAAGGGCACACATGTATATGAAGGAAGAGAAACTAACCTCTATAATCTAGGGTAGATGTATCAAGAGCCAGGCTTGGCACAAAAGAGATGTTATCATAGGTTGAGAACAAAGAAAAGTAAGCAGAGAGCAAGAGATGTACAGGTGCTCCTAGATAAAACAATTCCCTAGCTTATGGTAAAATACCCTTTGCTATGTTTTAAAGCCTTGTTTGGAAGAATACATAAACATAAAGAGTTCCCAAGTTGTGAAACGTTAGGCTGAATCAATTAATTATAGAGACCACCATGAAACACAACCAGAGAGAAGACATGCTGCGAACACATTTTGACAAAGTTACGTTCTGGAAAGCATTCAAGGGAAAAACAATCCTAAGTATTTGTAAAAGAAACAGGATACTGAGCTATCATTTGGTAGGACTTAGAGACCTTGTTTCATAGGGAAAATAATCTGGTAAATGACTAAAATCTGGTTTGGGGTTCCTGGGAAAGGATGAGCAACACAATAAGCCCAGCACGGGAGAAGCAAGAGGGAAGAAACTTGTGAGAAAAGCAAAGTGGGCACACCAGGAGGTCTTCGTTCTTGATGCGCTGCGTGGGTCCCTGGTGTCCACTAAGATACAAAGGAATGACTGATCTGGAAGGAATGGAGAGGAGAAGAGTTCATCGCTATGAGACTATCTTAAGATATCAAGACTAAAACCTGGGAGCAAATCTGAGGAACGCAAGGAAACAGTGATTGAAATAGCTCCGAGAGTCATTTTCTCACCTCCAGTTTCTCTAACTGCCATGACCTTACTCCCTCTCTGCAGTCCGTTTTGGGGTATCTATTGTGACCACCCAACCGGATGCCTCTCTTGAGTCATTCTTTAAACTGAGAAACGCTGTGTCTCAAATTGAGGGTCTGATCTATAGCTCCTGGGTAGAACATGATCTCCTACAATGATCCTTGTTCAGTCCACAGTGGGAGATTCTGGAGTGATAAATTTTACGAACTGTCCTAGTGCCAGCTCAAGTAACATTGCTGGTTACAAAGGGATTCCACCCACTCTCAAACATTTCCTTTCATACTGTGATACAACACACTTCAACATTATGAGATCACACATTGCCCCTGAGATATGACAATTATTTTCTACATCACTGCCTTTGCACAGATCCTTACGGACAGATGGCACTCCTATTCTTTGTTTACTAAAATATCAGTTGTAGTTGAAGATGTAGCTCAAATTCTACCTTTTTACAGAATTTCCATTAACCCACCAAGGAATACATCTCTTTCCTCCTGTCTTTATCTGACTTAAGTTACACTTTCATGACCATTCTTTGTCCACACTCGGGTACACTCTCAGGACATCCAGGTATGTTAGACACATCTTGAGTCGGGACGCTGTTTTCCTCTGTTACAGAAGCTTCTGTGCTGCAATCAGAAGGCTGGGCTAGAAAAATCAGAGGCATGACCCGTATGTCAGTTTCTGACAGTCTGAGCTTGTCTCAGTCAGTTGGAAATTCAGAGCGAGAGGATGTTGGTTCCAAACGTAATGAGCTCAGCTCTCCTGGGATGGTGGAACTGTAGGCAGTAGGGGTCGGGAAAATCTACTTTCTCAGATTGGATCTTTATGTCGAGCCTGGGAGCACCATACAAGGAAAATCTTTTAAGTCAAAGATCGCTTATAAAAAAAGTGTTCCCTCATAACCTTCAAAGAATGAAAATAAAGGTTGTTGTGGAACACTGTCCCCTAAGCATAATAGCCATTACCATCTTCATCAGAGTGGCTGTGATTACTGCAAAAGACCTACAAGATCAGGCCTCTAACAGTCCCTCACGGAAGAAGGTGGGGAGGTGTAGTACAGAAGCCGCTTGTTGGTTCCCCGCTGCTTACACCCGAAATAATCACACAGAAATTTTATTAATTAAATCACTGTTTGACCCATAGTATCCAGCAGACTTTCCCATGAAGCAGGAAATTTCAAAGACATTTTTGCCTACATTGGCAGTTTGTCAGTCACTTTTTCCAGTGTCTTGCAGAATGTCTAGTAGACTCTTTTCTGAAGCAGGAACCCTGAGGGATGGTCTCACATTGAGGCAAGTTTAGCAGTTATTTCTCTGCAGGTCCTGCAGGTCCAGTTCATCAAGCAGTCCAGGCAAGAGCAGTTTCTTCCCCAAATGGCTAACCAACTCTTTAATGTCTATTTTTCTCTTGAAGTAGATTGGTGCTGCCAGAGGCACATGTGTCTCATGTCATGAAAAGTCCTAAATTCTTAACCATTTTAAATGCCATATTCTGAAGGTCTCTGAAAGATTTAAAGAATACCTATCT
>LOJH01003946.1:770-37641 GCA_001685095.1 Ellobius talpinus
TTCTCAACCATTTCTTTAAGGGAGTTTTTCATATCCTCTTTAAGGGCTTCTATCTCTTCCATAATGTCAATTTTTTGTACTTCTTATGGATTAGGGTGTTCCAGTCTTCCTGTTGTAGTTTCGCTGGGTTCTTGTGTTATCATGTTGGTTTTCAGATTGTTGCACAAATTCTTGCATTGGCACCTGCTCATCTCTTCCTACAAATGCTCTCCGATTTACCTTCTGGTACAGGATCAGGGCCCCTTACTGGCCAGGGACCTTGCAGACCAAAGGTCTACCTTGCTTCCTGTAGGCTATTGAAACAAGGGAACTCCTGCCTGGTTGTGCTCACTACCCAGTCCCAGTGCCCAAACAGGCTGAGCTGGGGGATCTATGGCCCCGAAGAAGCCTGGCATGGGTCTTAAGTTGAATCAGTCAGGAATGGCCATTTCCACAAGTTCTGTGCCACCTATCAGACCTTGCAGGCCGGACAAATTTGTAGGTTGAGGTTTGTACCTTGTTTGGTGTCCCAGTTCCTCGACTAGAATCCTGACCTGGTTTAGGCTCCTCAACCCATTCCTAAGTGTCTTCGCTAGGGTGACTCTCAGAGATTAGGGCCACTCTCAGAGATTACATGGAGTTTCTACTGCACGAGTTTTCTATGTCACCCTAAATTCTTTACTCTGTTATAGGATTGTGCAGCTCAAGAGCACACAGTTACCAATGAGAATGAAAACAACCAGAGGGCGTTATTACTTCCTGTTCATGTTTATGTTTAAAAAGGTTTAGTGTCTTAAACATTAATCTGATTAACTAATCAATTAAACTGATCAAGCAGGCAAAGAAATGGTGAAAATCCTTTTAGTAAAGGAAGTCATGACATAAAAATCACTCCATCTTAGTTCTGAAAACAGTAATGCATAATGGTGAGACACATGATCAATACATTTTTACAAAATTCATAGTGTTTTCTGAAGAGAAAATTAAATGTGCCTAATAACATGTCTATTTTGAGTATTATTTTTGCAAATAAACTTCTTTATGCAAAATTTGGAGGGAGTATTAAATTCTAGCCTATTGAAATATAAAGGGGTAACATGAAGCCTCAGAACTTAGCAATAACGGGGTCAATTTTTTACTCCCTGATATAACACTAAAAATAGATTTTTGCCAAAAAGGTCTATTATTTTTTAAAATAATAAAAAATTAACTGCTTTTCTGACACATCCTAGATACAACAAGTAAATTTCCAAAGAAATAGAGATATACAGAGCTAATGTTTAAAAAATACATAAATATTTTGCTCAGAGAGATAATTTATACAGATATAACTTTGTCTATTTTAAAAAGTTTATATTTTATTTAAAACAATGCATTAGAGAGTGCTTTGTTTTGTTTTTATGTGACATCATAATGGAGAGATAATTCACATACCATATACCTCCTTTAAATGATGGTATTTAATGGGGTGTTTTTTTCGTTTTTGTATTTGTTATCTATATATTCATCATCAAAATCCAATTTTATAAGATTTTCATTAGCTCAAAACAACACCCTTGGGCAGCTACTAATCTACTTTCAGTTTTTCGATTAGTTTATTCTGGGCATCTCAGTTAAATTAAAACATGATATATGTATATGTTAGGATTTTCTTTTTTCATTTTATATAGTTCTTTGATAATATGAAATATTCTTTGATACTTAAACACATGTCAAACACCCATGCAGTTAGAACACATGACTGAATTATTTTCGTTATAGTCATAGTTTTATTATTAGAAAATATTTGTCCTCCTGAAAAAAAACAAACAACAACAACAAAAAACTCATACGCACAAGCAGTTGCTTCACATTTCCCAGACCATACAACTATTACTCCATTTTGTTTCTTGTAACTCTATTTTATTGAAATTTCATGGTCTTCAGAAAGGACTAGGTGTATTATAACAAGATTCATTCAGCTAACACAATAATTTCAGGTTTACCAAAATTACATCATTAGCCAGTATTTCATTAATTAATATATAATTAATAATATGAAGATAATATTTAATTATCGATCACTTGACTTATCTGCCACCTTAGACCACTATAAAATTCTGTCATGCCAGAATACATACAGACATTTCTTTTTTTCTTTTCAGTTTATGTGGCATATATTAATGTTCCTTATCTTTTTAGAGGAAGGAATGGAAAATAGTGAATACAGTTATCTGAGAGTAAAATGTTAGTTATGCTATCATTATGCTTGTTGTTAATTGTTGCTGGTCATGCTGAGGAAGAAAACCTTTATAACAGTGAATGTATATGTGTGAGTTATGTGTACATATTCAAGTGCATATGTATCTCTGTGTGTTCTTGTGTGAAGGCTTAATGGGTGTATGCATATGTATGTATTTTATGAGTGCATGCTTTTGTATGTATGTATATGCATGTACATAGATGGCAGATGATTATGCATGTGGGTGCACATGTGTGGTGTGTCTGTGTGTGCATATGTGTGTCTGTATCCCTGTGTATAAGTGTATGTATTTTCCTACATTTGGTAAATTATCAACTGCTTCTGTTGTGTTTGTCTCTCCTCTCATTTTCTCTTTTTCTGAGGCTTTATTTATTTTCTTTAATCTTTTGTTGTGTCCATACTTCTGATTATAAGACATATTAATTTACCTTTGGATGTTTTGATCATTTTTCCTACATTTTTAATATATTTTAATTCTCTTGCTTATGTAAAATAATGTGGCTTTTTTCTAATATTATCATTTAAAAATAATTCATATTTGTTTATTAATATTCTCTCAAGTTAACCATTAGAAATATATCACTCTCACACCAGTAAAATATAATATGCTTCAATAATTAGAAAATTGATTATTTTTATGCATCTACTTTTTCTTTACCCTGTAAAAATTTGTCAGTTGTTCTGGTTTAATGAAATGCTGATTGGCTTGTAGCCAGGAAGGAAGCATAGGCGAGGTGATCCTAACAGGAGAATTCTGGGACTAGGAAAGGCTCAGTCTGCAGTTGTCACTCAGACACAGAGAAAGCAAGATGAGTATACCTCACTGATAAAAGGTACCAAACCACGTGGCTAACACAGACAAAAATTGTGGGTTAATGTAAGATATAAGAGTTAATAAGATGTGTGAGCTAATAGGCCAACAATTTTATAATTAATGTAGACCTCTGTGTGTTTCTCTGAAACTGAACGACTGCAGGACTGAGTGGGACAGAAACCTTTGTCAACAAACTTTTTGTTCAAAATTCAAAATTTTGGTCTTTTCCAATTCAATCTTTTTATTTTTTTAATTCATCTGTATTGGCCATATTTCAGTTGCTCCATTGGTTTGTTTTACACTTGCTGTTAAAGTATGTTCTCTTACATAATACATTGAATTCATTCTGGATGCTGATGCTACCTTAAGAATTTATACCTATGCAATGTGTTTAACTGGTCATTCCTTGAGTGATGTAATTTCATGATGTTTTCCTGTTGTGCCAAACTAACTTTCTTGGATGATCTTTCCTTCCTTCCTTCCTTCTTTCCTTCCTTCCTTCTTTCCTTCCTCCCTCCCTCCCTCCCTCTCTCTCTCTTTCTTTCTTTCTTCCTTTCTTCCTTATTCATTTCTTTCTTCCTTTTCGTCCTTCCTTCTTCCTTCATTCTATCTTTCTTTTTCCTTCCTTTGTCCTTCCTTCCTTCCTTCTTCTCTTCCTTCCTTGTTTCTTTTTTCTTTTCTTTAAAAGCATCATTTTATTTAGAGATAAGTCCTGAGATACCACACTTTAACATCATTGATTAATGAAGATATATATTTATGCTTCCTGAGTCATCAATGTTTTTCTTTTGTGGAAAAACATGTACTTTGGAGTCTGCTTTTGCATTACAACAGGATTGCATGATAGAGCTCCAGTCCTCAAGGAAATAGTAGCTTCCTGATTTCCTTTTTGACTACTCTAGAGAAAACAAACACTTTGAGGAGAGAAGTACTTCTATAAATCTCCTTTCATGAAGATAGGGTTAGCTGCTCTCTTTTAGGATACTTTTCCTCTGGCCTCTGACTAATAATAATGACTGATAGTATCAATATGACAAGATTAATCATTACCTAGAAGATTAAGATTGAAGTGTGTCCTAGCTAAAGGTACTATCACAGTGAGGAAAGACTGTGACCAAAAGCATGTTGGGTAAGAAAGGGTTTATTTGCCTTTCACTTGTAGTGGGAATCTAAAAGAATCATTGTAAATACTATTATATTAGAATGTCTATAATGTAAACATTAGAATGTCGGTGTATGAGGTCTGTCTGTTTGTGTGTTGCTTTCATTGGTTAGTGAATGAAGAAACTGCCTTGGCCTAGTTGATAGGGCAGAACTTACGTATGTGGGAAAGACATAACTGAATGCTGGGAGGAAGAGAGGCAGAGTCAGAGAGACACCATGAAGCCACCAGAGTCAGACATGCTGAATCTTTCCTGGTAAGCCACTGCTATGTGGTGATATACAGATTAATAGAAATGGGGAAATGGGTTAAATCAAGATATATGAGAGTTAGTCAAAAAGAGGCTATAGATAATGGGCCAAGCAGCAATTTAATTCGTAAAATTTCTGGTTGGTTATTTCAAGGCTAATCTAGCTGGGGGGGCCCAGGAATAACAAGCGGGCACTCTCCCTACATTTATTAGGTATGTATTTACTAGCTGTTTTCTCACTGTGTTTAGGGTAACTATCAATGTATTAGTGTTTGTTGGAGGTACTAGACCTGGAGGACATTATAGTAGAGAACAGTTATTTATCTTTTTTTGTGATTTAAAGAGTTCTTTTCTGAAGGAGTTTTCCATCCCTTGCATGACTATAATCTCCAGGCATACTTGAAATGTATTGTGTGCTGCAAACAATACTCAATAGGGCCTCAACATTATTGGTTTGTGATGATTTTCTTCAGAGAACATATAGAACAGATCAAAGGGGTTTTGGTATGAGGAACCTGTTGAACCCCAAACACGATCTTTGTGTACAATTGATAAGTATGCTTCTGAATGGAGGTTCAAGGTTCAGTTCACAGAAACTGTTCCTCTATGCTGTAAGAAAGCCTAGAAATACATTATGGAGTGACTCTCCTTTGAACATTCCACATAACAAATTATAGTTTATATACCCTTCCACTTTGTAGCCCTTCACTAAATCAAATCAGAATTGGAACTCAAACACAGTGGGAAACTGGAGGCAGAAGCTGATTCAGAGAACATGGGTATGACACAGGGTTTGCTTACTGCCTTTCTCCTCATCCCTTCCTAAGTCTGCTTTCTTATATGACCCAGAACAGCCAGTCTCAACTATAGTGGACTGGGCCTTCCTGAATCAGTTATTAATTAAGAAAATGCCCTGTAACTAGATCTTTCGGAGGCTTTTCTTATTTGAGGTTCTGTCTTTCAGATTTCTCTATCTTGTGTTACATTAACATACAAGTAGACAACCTAGGGTGTGCCTGTGAGAGATTGTCTAGATGAAGTTATTCTGTGAGCATGCTTGTGTGGTATTATTGAGATTAATTTAAGTGAGGTGAGAATACCCACTTTACCTGTAGGTGGAAAATGTCAAGAGCTGGAGTCCTGTATAATGGAGGAAAGAAATATGAGCACAAACCTTCATCTTTTCTGGTTTTGATTATATATGCAATGTGATTAATAGACACTCCTACTGCCATACGTTTCCCATCAATCATGAACTGTTTCAATTTGAACTGTAAACTGGAAGGAATTTTTTGTCCTTTGATTCTTTTGTCCAGTACTTTGAAACAGTAACATCCAAAGTAACTAATGCACTATTTCCAAGATCTGGTTGAGTACCTGCATTTTGGTATGTTTTAAGACAGTCAATGTTCAGATGCTAAACGGTAGTTTTTACCCTTTCAAACTGGAAATATGAGAGTCAGAGTTGTGACTCTAAATCTTCTGAGTTATCTTCTGGATCATCATTATGGCATAAAGCAATTAGATAAGCTGTTCACACAGAAACTTCAGGATTTCTTTCTAGTTCTAAATGCCTGGTTAAATCAAATTAAAATGTCTTCAAATATCATAAATATTCGAGAAATGCCAGTGTTTGATTTTCAGTTAAGAGATTGTCCTAAGCAAGCTTAGTTCTAACATTTGGAGTGAATTTTGCTTTTACAAATCTCTTAGGTTTTAAGAGGCAAATCTAGTTTTAAAAATGTATTTGGCTTAAAAGGTAAATCTAGTTATAGTGTGTGTGTGTGTGTTTCTGTGTTTGTAGACTTGAAACAGTTTACAAGACAGAAACACAGTTTTAGTCAACATGTGCAAATACAATACAATGCCAATATTAACCATATTTCTCACCAAAGTAATTGTTCACATGTAGTATTTCTCTCACTACAAAAACATATCATAGAAGAGTATCTGAACAACTGTAAGGTTAAATCATAGGTCATTCTCTTAGAAATCATTACTATGGGAGGGGACATGTTGATGTGGTTTGTCACTGCTTTTGTTTCCAGGCTCAGACTTCTGAATCTGGAGGACTTTGTTGGAAAAGACTTTTCCTTTTGTGCTTTTTACTTTTCTGCTTTCTGGGAGATGTATACAGTTTTGGGAGTGGGCTTGACTATAGGATTGTTGGTATATTGCATTCTTTCTGTGAGACTGGTATTGAAGGTTGCAGATTCTATACACAGAACTTTCTTAGTAATCCAATAATATCTGAGCTCATAGTAGAATGTATAAGGTGATATTATGCTAATACAATGGTTAGTACATTCCTGTCAGGTTCTCCCATCAGTAGCCTATTGATGTGGCTTTCCTAACCCTGGATGCCCTACATTGAGTCAGCTCTGGTATGATCCTATCTTTCTAACTCCTACATCTATTGTAAGCTTCCACCAGTCTGGACATATTATTTAGCTTTTTTGAGTCAGAGGAGATGGTACTGAATTTTGGAACTTATGATTTGTGTTCTTCTGTAATATTTCAGCTCTGACTTATCTTTCCTATGTTCACATCTCCTTTAAAACAAACTCAGAGTATATGTGCCCTTGCACAGATCTGCGCTCTACCATAGGTATCAGATTCTGATGAAACATCAAGCCTGTGTGTCTTTGATCCTAAAACAATAATATTCATAGAAATATTTTTATCCTGGCTATACCAGGAGTAATAATAGTACCAGGCTCTCTCTGAGAAATCTAAAGGAAATGGATTAGGGTTAATTCCTCATTGATTAGGGTTTGAAGACTGTGATTAAAGTTCAGGAGAGTAGGCAATATTTCTGCCATGTGCTCCTCAGAAGTAGATAAATACTGCTGCTGAGTACAAAGGACATTAATTTTTAGATTTAATAAGGATTAAAATCAATTGAAAATAAACAAGTCATGGGAAGAAGATAATCTTATCAAATATGCCTGAAATAATTTTATTTCATCAGTGCTAGTGTTTTCTAATTTCTATTGCAGTAATAGAAAATCAAATTCTTAATATTCAATCAGAGAAGGAGCAGATAAATTTTCAACCTAATGGTTAACATAGTTAGCCCCAAACTGTATGTCACAAACCTTCTAATTTTTAAAACAGGAACAAAATAACATTGGTGTATTATACTATCAATCTGAGGAAATCACAGAATAAGCCAGTAAAATGATTATTCATAAATACCTTATTTAAATAGATTTGCTGTTTATATAACTAAGCACAGTAAATCGGTATTTACAGCCTGAAAATTTTAAACATAGGAAGGTAAATATTTTAAAGTACAAAATGTTTACTCAGATATCTTTTCCCTGTTGTGTCTAATGGACCAATGATAATAGACTTTAATTTTCTGATATTTTCAATGTATGCCTCAGCCCTATTTGTTGTTTTTATGTAAATAGGCTTACTATATTAATCATAAAATATGTACTTTAGTCCTTTCATACTCTAGAAATAACAGCAAACAAAAGCAAGGAGAGCTTTAACTGAAAGTGACAGGTCCAGCCCCAATGATGTGTTATTGAGTCTGAACTTCTACACTGTCTTCCATCTTGAGTTCTCTGATGTGTTGTTGAGTCTGACCTTCTACACTGTCTTCCATCTTGAGTTCTCTGATGTGTTGTTGAGTCTGAACTTCTACACTGTCTTCCATCTTGAGTTTTCTGATGTGTTGTTGAGTCTGAACTTCTACACTGTCTTCCATCTTGAGTTCTCTTCACTCTGATTACTGAGGTTCTAGGTTCCTTAACCATACATAGTTCTGAGATCACACATTAAAAACTTGAAATGTCAGAGTCATTGTGAGTGATCGCTAAAGCAATCAAACTCCTTATATGTTCCCACATAAAGATAAAATTTTTAGAATTCACAGCAGCAACTTGGGCTTCCCTCAATTTACTTAGAAAAAATGTGCAATATTCAGAAATGATTCTCAATGTACTACATGCTACTTCGCTACCCCATGGTTCTGCAAATTGCTAATTCTTTCTTGTGAGTCCTTTTCATTTCTCTTTCTATTGTTATAACTGATATTCTAGACCTGCCATACACTGTTCTTTCAAAGATAGTTTTTATCAATATGTTTATTTTTGTATTTCAAATAGTCTAGACATAACACGTAAAATTTTAGAATACCATATCCAAGGCTAAAAATCAAATAAATGATAATAAAATCAACCATTTCACGAATAGCTATCATTATCTCAGGCACTCTAATGAACAATTGAATTGTGCTGTCATATTGAAAACTAACCTTTTGGTTTAAATATGACTAACATATTATAGATAGCTTGTAGCAATCAAGAGAGGTGGATGAGGTTACATATCTTGGATATCATGTTTCCAAATCAATTTAATAATGATGGTCACTGGTTATTTACTCATTAAAATGAACAAAAAAATTACCTTTCCCTTTTCAGCAAGCCCAGAATCTTCCTTGGAAAGTGATTTTAAATGGTAAACTTGTAGGTAAGGGAAACATAATGTACCAATAATTATTAAGATCATTAACTAACAAGAGACTAAGTAATTTCCATTGGCTGATTAAAAGAAGCACCTGCAAAATTAGGACACACGTGCAATGAATGTTAGTGATTAGATATGAAGTTGTTTAGTGATAAAAAATGCAACATATCTTTAGAATAACTTGGTCCAGGGAAGAAAAATACCTTCACTTTTTTGGTCAACATATATGAGTTAGCATGTAGCTTCAAGGTCTAAGATAATTAAACAGCAGCAACTAATCTCATGAGTTTAATATTTTCTTCTAGTGAACAATACAATAAAAATAGAACTATAAGGCAAGGCATATGAGTAATTTTATTACTTTTTACTTAATTCAGTATACAAATATATAATCTAATCAATATAAGACTGAGACTGTCTGGGTTTTCTATTGTCTTTAAAATCATTTATAATATGTCATTATTTGAGTGCACACCACTTGTGGTTTTTGTTCATTGGTCACAATGCACCTTCATTGGCTTCTTCTGTTTCTGTATAAAATGCTATTACTCTTTCAAAAGCTCCTTTGTTAATTAGATTTCTTCTTTATTTATTTTTATCTTTAAGATTATGTTTAAAGGCATTACTGTATGAAATTTCATTTAATAATTGAATATGTCATTAGACATTTTAGTCCATTTAAAATAGGTATATGACAGAAATATAGTAGATACAAAATTTTACAATGTTTTTGAAAAATTATTCCATATGATTCAATGGCTTTTTTGTTTCTTAAAATTAGTTTTAGATACTTGGTATCATTTTTGCTTTTATCATTTGTAAATTTTGTCAGTATGTAATAAGTCCATTCAGTCCATTTGTATAAGTTTCGAAATCTGTTCTAATTATTATTTAGAGTTCTCTAAAACGTACTAGAATATGGTCCGACAATGCATCTCAGCTTTTAAAGCATTGGCTTCAGAGGCAGTGTCCCAGATTGCATGGAAATGCTGGCTGAACACTGAGGCCTCACTGTAGTCCCACTACTGGAGAAGTGGAGAGAAAGGACCTCCAGAACAATCAGAACAAGCTAGACTAGATACATCAGTTAGCCATGGGTTCAATTGACCATTCTAGTGTAAATAAATAGGTGGAGATGACCCAATAAAAGCACTGCGCTTCACTCTTAGGCCTTCATGCACATGTAAAGACATTTGCACACCCCCTCCATGTACATCCACACACACACACACACACATGCAAATACTTAGACACACTCATCACACAGATGTAATGGATTAGGGAATTATATTTCATTCAAAACAGGGGAATTTCAACTTAAGTCAACTTAAGTATTTTCCTCTGCCTTAACTTTTTTCATTTTTTATTTATTTATTTTTTTATTCTTACTTTGGCCTCTTAGTGGCTGTTTTCTTTACCTTTGCATGTTTTTGTTATGAAGTTTTTCATCTTGTTTAATTTCCACTAGTAGTTCCTTGCATTTTTAAAACATTCAAAATAATTTCTTTATTAATAAGATAGCAGTAGAGAAAAAAACAAAAATTTTAAGTTTTTTTATACTTATGTGGAAGTATCTGCCTATTTGTATGTGTGCTATGGACATGCTGGTACCTGTGAAAGCCAGAAGAGGGCATCATGTGCCCTGGTACTGCTAGAGGCACAGGCCATCAGAGCAGTCAGATATCGTTGCTGCGAACTAAATCGAGATCTTCTGTAGGAGCAGTAAACGCTATTAACCATTGCATCAATTCTTCAGCCCTGGAAATTAAGCCTTCTGATAACACCCTTTTTAAATTGGAAATTCTGATGCCTTACATATAAAACTTATCCAAACTCAGCTCTGGAAGATCACATAAGGTGCACCATTTCTCCACACCCTTGATTACTCTCCTAAACAAGGTTACTTGTTCAGTGCCAATTACTGTGTGAATGGGTTTGTTTCATTTCTGTCAGGTCCTAAGATAGGTATGGAATTACTGCTATATCAACGACAAGAAATAGATGGATTAGAATGTGAAAAAAATTGTCATCAAGGCCACCAAGAAAAAGCGAGAATACTTTAGATTTTAGTACACATGCTATATTAAACATTTTCATCTATATTTTTTTTCTATCTCACTTTTGTATACCACATTCCATAAGTAATGACTTTATAGCTCCACGGAATGTTTATAATTGGCATTGAATAGCTAATGGTTTCTATTTTCTCTTTTACAACTAAATCTATGTGAAGTATAATCATAATCTGTTTTCACCTGGAAAATAAAGTTAAGGTACAACATGAAAGCAACTCCAAACTTTGTCTCATAAAGCTGGCCTTTATTCACATCACATTGAGTTTTGGTAAGGAAAAAGTATTCCTTACCAACAGTTTTGGAAAACTAATTGATTAACCTTTTCTAACACTTGTAAAAATAAATAGGATCTGGAAAACTGAAAATAGTGAATACATAGCTTTTCTAACTTTCAAGCTTGTACTTGAAATTTGATTGGTTCGTGATCAAACACTGTTATCATGTGTGGCATACCAGACAAACACAGTAAAGGAAATCACTATTCACATAAAAAAGTGATTAACCTTGAATACACTTTAACATTTGCCCATAAATATAATCATGGAGTCCACAATTTATTCAATGAGTAGTGAACATGGTTAACACATTTTTATAGTACAGATGGACTTCCTATCTCTGTTTTCTGTTATTTTCTATTGACTGCAAGTTAATTGGTAGCAAAAGCACACCTGTATTATAAACATTTTTGTAAGATATTTGATGCATTTCTTAATGTGCTCAAGATACTGTGATCATTGTTTCATGTAGAAAAATGAAGGCTCCTATACAAAAGTACTGATATTTTTATTTCCATAGTGTTCACTATTGGAAAATCTTACTCTTAAAGAAACTAGTTTTATTTGTTCCAAGATATTTAAATTTATATAATTTTATTTATAGATTCTATGGGCTTATTTGCTGACATTATTTTACAATTTATAAGAACAAATTTCTAAAAATTATTTAACAAGGTGAAATATTAATTGCATATGTAAATTGAAAAAGAATGTTAAAAAGATGTTATTGTACATAGACTTAAAATCATTTTTCTATAGTCAGTGGCAATTATATTATTTGGCTTATAGGGATAAGAATAGCATGTTAGCTAAAGCACTATCTACCTAAGTCTGTAACAGTTCACAGGACTTCAAACACATAGGTTCATAAGTGATCTAATTTCAAAACATAGCACATGGTGTTTATTAATGGTTTTAAATATAAATATTGCTTTTCAAGCTCTACAGACTTGAAAAAGAGAAGTTCCATTTTGTTTTCTTTCCTTTTCTTCCAGCTCAGTGTGCTGCTCTGGGTGTTGTATGGAATGTGGAGCCAGTGTGAGCACCGCAAGTTTCTCTGTCCCTCTGACAAATCTTGAATCAGAAATGTTCTAACTTGCTCGTTTTCCTAATAGTCATTTCACCATGTCTTATAGGATATGACTTGAACTATTCAAAACCTAGAATAAATCTAAATAATATGAGAGACATGGATGAATTATACATAGAAATGTAGTTATTCACAAAGATTTCATGAAAGTTGTCAATGTGACCTTCTCTGTAAATGTTGAAGTAACTCTCAAACCTGAAAGAATTTCTCCCTCAAGGGAAATGTGTCATAAGCTATCAGGTGAAAAATTTAACATGGATTTGAAATTTTTCATGAAGTTTCAGAGTTACAGATTTTGTTTCAAGGAATGCTCGAATTTTTTGGGGGGGTTTTCTTCAACTTGGCATGTTCTGTGATTTTTTTTATACTGTCATAAATAAACATCAGATAGATGAATAGATAGGCAGAATAGAAAATGACTAATTTTTTAAGTTTCTTCAATATTATAAAAATGTTTCCAAGACTTATGAAAATTATGATGAGGAAGACTCTCCAAGATGTTTTTTGAAGACACTGATCCTCATCTTTAATTATTTCTCTTATAATAATTTAGATGCACATCTGTTGAGAATTCATTACTCAACCTTGTTTAGTTCCTAAGACAAAACGTCGTTGGGTACCTGAGATTTTATGATTTGCAGTGATTCAAAATTAAATGAATATATTCTAATTGAAATGTCCTTTTTTCATAGATTGAATTTATTTGTCTGAGACACTATTCATATAAATGAATAGAGATGTTCAAGAATGAAACACACATGTACATGATTTTCTTAGCTTGTGGAAACTCTAATTACTCCATCTTGGTCTGATGGGTCAAAAGTGTATACTTGTTTTGATAACCTCTTGGCTGAAACAGGACAAATAGGATATTTTGTGAAGTTCTTTGAAAACAGGGAAGTAGTTTGATAGTTCCTTTAACTTGAGCTACCTTCAGATAAAGAAGTTCATGACAATGTTGCCTATTTCTGAGTTGCATATAAGAACAGAGTAGAATGAATTTGGGACTTCAGTATTCACTGAAAATGTTCCTGTGTGCAAGGTTTTGTCTTGTATCTTTATTTTCCTGTTAATTCTCACACTCTGTCTCAGATACTCTTCTACAGGTCAGAAGGCTCCAACAGTAGCTCTATAAGAATTGGCAGCAAACCAAATCAAAACAAAAGCAAAATTAAAAAGAAAATCACTGTTATATCACTGAGTAAAATCTAGTTGTATCTCTAGGATTTGAGATGACCAACTACTCAAGGGGGAATGAGAGACCTGGGCAGCAGGCAGACTAGGTTCTCCAAGTAGCCTCACAGAAATCTAAGCCTTAGTTTCAGTTCACTAGAATAGTACAGAGCTAAACAGACAGATCTCAGAAAGACTACAGCTTTCTGCTGGCTCAGCAGGCCCCCACAAATCCCTTTGCTGGCCTAGCAGGCAACCCCAGTCTCCTGATAACTAAAGATAGCTTTCCCTACCCTGCTGCTGGAAGGTCTCTAAGCGCAAGGACCTTCCACCAGTGAGCCTCCATACTAAACTTTCCTCCACCAATCAGCCCAGATTAATCCCTCCTTTCTTAAATTTCCCTAACTTCACTTAAAAGATGCTTGTTACCTTCTTTTGGGGGTTTCCAAATGCCCCCAACATTGGAATTAATATTAAGATCTCTTGTTATTGCCTACGTGGCTGTTGATCTTCCTTGGTGGCTTCTATTGGATGCTAACCCTGGGAGAGGGAGAATCAAATTTCTTCAAGTGTGAGGCCCCTCATTAAGTTCACCATGTTTCAGGGAAAACATGCATCCAAGAGTATTTGGGAAGATCAAATTCATCTTATAGAGTATCAGGGAGAAGAGAACAGATATAATGTGTGTGTATTGGGTGTGGGAATTGTTGGGAAAGGAGGATGAATATGATTAAACACCTTGTAAGAAACTTTGAAATAGCTAATGAAAATTTTAGAAAAACATAAGGTTCTGGACTTGACAAAAAGCCCAGTTATTAAGTTAGGATCACAATAAAATTGTCAAGAATAATTTTCCTGTTCGTCTTCAATATCACATTAAAATTTATTCATTAAATTTTATATAAAATTTTATCCTTGAATAATTCCATCTATTAAAGAATAAAAAGCTCTCAAGTTTCAATCATAACCCAGTATTAAAAATTTGATGTGGAAACAAAAAAAACTTCAAGATTATGCTTTTCGGGGCAGTATTTTATTAACATGATGGGAACCATAGGACCTTTCTATTAGCGTCATATATTATCTAAATACATAAAAATTAAAACAATATACAAATAGAATATAAGGGCAATTATTTATTTTTCTATTTTATTTTTAATGTTTTCATTGAAAATCAAAAGTATATCTTACCATTAAATATGAGATAATGAGATAAGTAAAGTATCAACCATTATATTGATCGCAATTATTAGTCTCAAACATTGTTTCTCTTTAATAACTTTATTCATCAAGACTGTATGTTGCTATCAGAAAGACTGAATAAATTTAATGTGAAGTGGAAAATATTTATTTTATCTTATGTTTCTTATTATTCAGTGGATATAACTAGAATTCATTGCTTTGGGCAGAACATCATGACAGAGGAATTGTGGAATAGAACCACTCACCTCATCACATATAGGGGTAGAAAGATAGATAGTAAATGGTAGAAATAGTATCCTCTTCAGAGACATTCTTCCACTGACCCATGTCTTTAAACCAGGCCCTCCCTCCTACCACATGCCATTATCCTCAGATTATGAATCAGCAAATGAATTACTCAGTTGAAGAAATTAAAACTTCAATTACAGTTACCTCCATATATCTACTTGTGAATTTCATAATTCATTTTTCTTAAAAATCATCTGTTCTGTAAGTATGCCACATTGTTTATTGTACATTCATTTGCTGTTAGTTGTCTAGGCTCTTTTCACTTCCTGGCTGTTGTGAATATAGTAGCAATAATCATGAAAGAGCATGTTTCTCTTTACTAGGATTTAACATTTTTGAATATATGCTCCAAAGTGGTCTAGTTAGATCCAACTGTAGATCTATATCTAGCTTTTTGAAGACACTTCACCCTGATTTCTACAGTGACTGTACCAGTTTTTATTTTCACCAGCAATAAATATTTACCTTTCTGCACACCCATGTTGGCATTTGTGATTATTTCTTTGCTTATGTTTGTTTGCTTTCTTTACTACTATTACTATTATTGTTATTATTACATTCTGATCATGGTAAGAAGACATTTCAAAGTAGTTTCAATCTATATTTTTTCTGATGTCTAAAGATATTGAATATTAAGAAAAATTTCATCCATTTGTAACTGTCTTTTGAGAGCTCTGTTAAATTTCATACCACTACTATTTTAAATAGGTCATGGATCTGAAAACAATCATTCTGAGTGAGGAAATTCAGACTTTGAAAGAAATTTATTGCAGATTTTTCTGTAATTTGTGGATGTTATCTTTGAATCTTTGTTAAGATATAGATAAAGAATATCTAGACTTTAGAAAATTAGCAAGTGGCCATGAGGAAAGGGGAGTCGCCAAGTGAGTAAAGATAGAAGGCAGGGATAAAAACAGAGAAAGAGGAAAAACAGAGAATGAAATGGTCAGTGAGGAAGGAGGTGGGAGGGCAGATCAAAGAGGTGAACATGAGGGATAACAAATACTAAAGACCTTCCAAAATATCTCCTGTGGAAACATACTAAAATATAAATATATACACATATAATTATGGATTAAATTGAATTACATTATGATAGAGCTAGAATACCTTTAGTAGGCACCATAGGCTAATAAATAAATTAGTCACTGTTAGGAATCAGTTATTTCTACTGGAATTGTTCTCCCATAAATTGCTAAATTACTTTTACCTTTAGTTTCAGTCACTCTTCAGAACTTGACGATAAGACCCTATTTCTAAAGACATCAACTTTACTCATTGACATAGATTCTTCATCCCCACTAGGTATGTTTTATATGTTAATAGGTGCTATACCCTCTATCTAAGGTAAAAGTAATCATGAGTCTTACAAAACTGTAAATCCTTGGAGCTCCAGTGATGAGCTGCTTGGCAACATGTACACACTGGAACAATAATGATAGTAATGTCATTGCTGTAACCAACTACTTTCTGATTGAAATTAAGGCCTGTAATATGCAAGATGGAACCTAAACCTGGTGTGATTGTTGAAGCCAAGAACCTATGGCTAGACAAGTCACAGTCCCTATGGGAGAACCTATCACTAGTAAGATGACAATGAGAGATAGTACGAAATTGACTCCTACTGACTTCTCACTATAACCATAGATTAATTACAACTCTCAAACCTCATCATAGAATTTTGATTTAGCTGGATAATAATTACTACATGGATTTACAACTGGTCAATGCAGAGAGAAGAGGTAACTGTAGAGTGTATAACCCTATGTCACAATCCCCCTCCTCTCAATGCTCCTTCCTCAATATGGAAGAGGAAATAGAAACCCTTTAAGAGGCAAAAATTGTGGATGAGTACAAGGAAACAATGTCTTGTGGACAGAAAAGTGTAGCTGTACATATGAACTAACAGCAGTCATAGTAGTACACACAAGAACGGTGATTACTCAAGTTAGACAAAGTCTCATCATGGAGGAGAGAGATGGTGATGAATATATAGCCCAACTCAAGACTTATGGGCAATTGATACCTATCAGAAATAGAGAATTCAGTTTCTTAAGTGTATGGCCTCTTAAAGGTAAGACAAGTGCCAGTGATTTCCATATAAAATGAATTGGACTCATTGTATTTAAAAACAAAATGAAGTACCGAATTTTGAGAGGTGATGAAACTGGAGGGATTTTGGCAGGATATGTGGGAGTATATATAACTTAAATAAAACAAAATATTGAAAGAGTAGCACATGAATGTAAATACTTTAAAAATAATATTTAATGGCTGAATTTTGAAAATTGCAAAGATATTTTAAGTGATGGTATTTAAGGGAAGGGAAACTATTTTGAAAATAATAGCAATTAAAAGTGAATTAAAAGATCATAAAGCAATGATTTCCTTGTTTACAAGATAACTCCCTGAAGGAAGTTTCAACAAAATAAAGTTTGAAATAATCTTTTTCAAATATCAAAGGCTGAACTAAATAGATATTGCATAATAATAAGAAATCAAAGGTTTATATATACCTTGTTTATATATACAATACACCTTAGTTAGAGCTATATGAACAAAGCAAAAATGTGGATAAAAGACTGGAATCTTATTATTAGTAGATGTTATTACCTCTTTAAATGTTACAAACATTACGGAAGCAATAATAATTATGTATCTATGTAAAGGATGAATATTTACCATACATTTAAAAAAACAGAGAAATTCATTTCAAAAGATCAGTAGCTTAGAATTCATTAACAATTCTTAAGAGACAACTGCAACATTTTCTTTTCCTATTATATCCTCTACATCTTTTCAGTGGTTAAGTAAAGAAAATTAAACCTGAGAAACAAATTACTGATTTGACTTTTGTCTATGAAAATTAAGTATAGGATGATTCATAGAATTCTGTGAGAAATGAACGAGTATTAGGGCACAGGTATATGTGCCATGGGGAGTTGAAAATGTCTCAGCTTTCATATTCATGATCTCCTTCATGCTGAAGAATCACCGAAGTGTTACGTCTATCATCAGTGTTATAAATGTACAAGATAGCTATGCAAAGAAATCTAAACTTCAAGCCTCCACATGCACACCCATCTTAGTGTATTCTGCTATACTGCAATCAATTCTTATGTGGTAATTTAGAAATCAGATACAACAAAAGTCACAACTCAGTGATTTTCAATGAGGACAATACCACTTAATGTGATAAATTCAGTCAAGAGGGCTTGTTCCTGAAGGACAGTCCTTCCTGAATTCCAGTCTAGAAGTTTTTTCACCATGAGCAAATCTATAAAACAACATTTATTATGTATTTACCAACCTTTCCAAATCTAAGAGTATATATTGAGGATTCCAAAGAGATGAATTTGTGTTAAGTCTATAGGACACCCCTGGCCTGATGTTTAAAAAAATGGGGAGATATAATGTTTACATCTTGGCACAGATGTTGTTATGATAGAAACTGATCATTTCTGTAAGGATCCATTTGTGGCAGTGCTCATTTGTTATTAAGATGATTGAAATGTAGGGATTACTCATGCTGTGTGCAGTTAACTGTGCACATAGATTCTAGGTGTTGCATAGAACCAGTGATTAATGTACAGCTGGCTTAATGAGACCACAACATGTGGAGTGACAGAGCTCCTACTGAATTCATATAAAGAAAAAAGATGCACAGTTAATTAAAACAATATTGCCTAAACTATCTATATGATCTCATGTAGACAAGATACAGAGAAGAATAACTACCAAGAGAAAAATGTATATAAGTGATTTCCTGGTTTCATGAAATCAGGAAAATTGAATAACAAACATTTCACAGCTATGTGTACTTGATTATAATAACCATTTTGGATCTCTTCATTGCAGTAAGTATCCGTTATTATAAGCTTTAATTTTTCAAAGATGCATACGAGTAGTACTTCAAATTATGTAGAGCTCTGTCTTCCCTGGTTTTCACTTTGCAGTTACAAAATCATGAAGAACACAATATGTCAAAAGTTAAAATGGGTTATGACATATAAGGTTAAGAGTATAGTTTTCTTGGGTATAAAATTTCTTGTATACACAGCCAGTCATCTGGGTAGTCTTGCATGCAAAATGACCAATTCTATGTATGAAATTTAGACAGCAAGGTTAAGATGAATCTTCCTTACTTGTAGTATTCAATGTCTGTTAACAGACATAGTTAAAGTGCATAGACATTCTGTATGGTGGTGAAGAAAACACAAATTCCAGGCTTGCTTCTTGCATTTTGCCTTCTTCACCACATATCTGTGCAAAGTTTTTCAGCATTCTTTTTGGTTATTTAAGTGTTATTTTCAGAGTGAAGGCTTTCATGAATTCTTTGAATGTTTAAAATTTATGATGCAATATGAGAATGATATTGGAGACTTCTAAAACATTAAATGTGCATACAGTTAAATATTGTCCCCTCTTAGATTAATTGTCCAAAACTGTTTTTCAGTTTTGACATTATAATTTAATTGTATCATTCACCTTTTTTCCTCTCTCTAAACCCTTCTATACACCTTTGCTTCCTCTCTTTTGAATTTACAGAATCTTTTTTGTTAATTTCTGTTAAATATATATTCATATATGTTTATATATGTATATATCATAGCACAAATAATAGAAACCTAGAGAGAGAAATTGGGGTTCAACCTGAAGGTCAGAAATGCAAAACAGCCAGCCACTGGCTCTTACCTCTACCTTAGTCAGAAAGGGTGATCCTGCCTCCAGGAATCCTCAGAATGAGACTGCGAGCTGTCTCTTCCTGTCTTATATTCCTCTCTAGTGCTGGGATTAAAAGAGTGTACAACTACCACCCAATTTCTATAGCAAACTAGTGTGACTGCTGGGATTAGAGGTGTCTGTATGGCTGACCAAGGTGACTGTTTTAGTCTCTGATCCTAAGGAAAGCTTTATTTATTAAAATGCAAATGAAATATTGTTACAATATATGTGTGTGTGCATATAGGTACATATATTCCTAAATTCATAAGTGCAATTTAGTCTTTATGATGTCACTTGTCTTTATGTCTCATGGCTAACCATTGGCACTGGATAACCACTGCTGTGCTCTTCCCTGGAGAAGCCCATTTCTCCCACTGTCAGCATTCCCCAGTTGCCCTTAGTTCTCTGTGGAGGACGTCAGTCTCATGAGCATGTCCGTTGATGCTGTCCTTATCCAACTCATGCAGAGGGATTCATATTGGTGAGACATTATGTGTGCAGTTTCTGAAAGTATTAGGAAACACAATCAGACAGCGACCATCTGTCCCTCTTTCTGTTACTATTTGCTGCCCTTCTTCCACATTGACCATGAAGTCTCAGGTGTGGGAGTTGTATTCTATATCTCTTAGGTCTGGGCATTTTGATGATTTATACTGCTGTGTTATGGTTTTTGTTTGTTGCAAATAAGTTTCCTTAATGATGTATGAGAACTATATTTATCTTTGGGTAAAAGGGCAAATGTTTAGAATAATACAAACAGCAAACATACCAAGGAAGAGATCTTGAGCATACTCCCTTTCACAATAGGTCAAAGAAAGTAAANAAAAAAAACAAATCTAGGAATGTATCCAATCAAGGAAGTGAAGGACCTTTATCATTAATACTTTCAACCTCTGAAGGAAGAGATAAAGAATAGAAAAATAGAATTACAGTCTGTACTCAGGCATTGATTTAATTAATATTGTGAAAATGACCATTTAACCCAAAGATATTTACAGATTCACTGTAATTAGACTCAGAATATCCTTGTCTCATTTTTCACAAAAGTAGAGATTTTTTCTTGTGTACATTTTGAAGATGAACTGCTACCGTATAATTATTTTTATTATGTTTTACTAGCAATCATAAGTAGATACAATTCCACTAATTGCTTTATGCCATAATCATGATCCAGAAAATAACTCAGAAGATTTAGAGTCACAACTCTGACTCTCATATTTCCAGTTTGAAAGGGATATGAGAAACAAATCAATATGAAAACCCTCCTAAAGGGAGACATTTAGTCTGGGAAAACCACAGCTCTACTTGATGTGGGCACTACCCAGTGGAATTGAATGACCACATGTATCTTACTGTTCCTTTCTGCCAGCAAGAACATCTAGGTCAGAGATATCAAGATTTTCCTTACGGTATACCAAGGAATTTTTCCAGAATACAGAAATTCTGGGGGAAATTAAATTGAATCATATTTTCATATAGATTAAAACCATATGAAGTACTAACTGCATTTCAATCTGTTTTAAATGCATACATCCAGGCAAATCTATGCATGTTCTTTATGATATAAATAAAATTGTATTTGTCAATATCTCTAAATTATTGTGTTAATACCTACACTCATGTGCAAGCAGACTTTCCAGGATTTTAATGGTTCTCATAACATCCCTATAGTTTAAACTCTTTGTTCTTATCACTGCTATGTGATATATTTGTTTTACAGACAAGAGTACTTAACTTCAAGTGAAATGAAAATATAAAGCTCATAAAGGAATCTTTTGATTTGGTTTTAGTAGCAAAGTGTAGAACAATGTTAGGGGATTATATGATGATCAAAATGTGCCCATCACATTCTGTCCCCTTTAGATATCTCACTGTTGAACACTTTTCACCCAGTAATCTCTGCAATCATACCTAAAGAAATGATGTAATAACTAAATTATTGAATTCATGACAAGAACTAATTAAGGCAGAGTCTATAAAACTTATAAAGGATATTTTGCACTAATAATAAGCAGGCATTTATCAGTCAATTATTGCACAAGACTCTTGGAATTGTCTTGTATAAATATATTTTATAGCAGAGCCATTATTTGTTAGGTAAGGCCTCAGTGAATAACATTAATTCAGTTTCAGTTTAAAATATTGGAAACACATTAAGAAGAATTGTTATTTTCTTAATAAATGTACCTATAACTGAAATTCGCATTTCTTTTTTGGAGTCAGAGATGATTCTTGATTTATTTAGGTTTTTACATTAATGTATAAGATCATTTAATCAGAAGTATTCTTCTTTTCTGTATTACACAGCTTCTTTATTAAACAGCTGGAGGATTTGCAGGGCATCAATGTGACTTGACTGACAATGGTTCTCCTATGATCTTATCTCTGATTTTGTAAACTGAGCCAAAATTTTTTAGAAGTTTGCTACGTTTTACAGCATTGTCAAAGGAAAAATGTTTCTTATTGCTTTGTTTATATGGTATTTAATTTACAAAAATAAATATTTCTTAAGTGATTTTCTTATCCAGATATGAAAAATACTCAAGTCTTATGAAAAACTACGTGGAATAAAAATAATGGTAACAAAATAAAATGTAGTAGTTTTTTAATATTAAGGGGAAGAAGACACTTTTTCTTTAGGTCTTTCTGGAAGATACATATTGTCCAAAAATTTCTAAGATATTGTCCTGGTTGAAGGACACCACAGCAAGATTATTACAAATGAATGGGACAAACAGAGAAATTCTAGGGGGAAGAGAGTGGGATGATAACATTCCCAGAGGACCCAATGTTGACATTTCAGCTGAACTGAGCAGATCTTCATCTGCTGAATCTTGGAACGGAGGACCAGAAAGAACAGGGGAGACTACAGTCTAATGCTGTAGACATTACTTCAGTTTCAGTATACTTTTTATACATGAATGAAACAAAGAAAACAATGATCCAAAGAAGGTTGTTTGAGTTCAGAAAAAAATAAAAAAGATGAGAAATACATGATATGATATTCATGTGAATAGAGCTCAGTAAGAACATAGTAAATATTTACAAAGCATGCATTTTCCAAAACTTTATCATGACAGACGAATTTAAGCAAAATTCCCTGGCAGGTACAATATATTGTATCTGAAATATTATGAAAGCAAGGAAGAAAGCCATATCCAGATTCAGGGTACACTGACCAGATTGAGTTAGTTCTATAGCTATGTTCTGACATCCAAGAAGAATGTGCATGTACTATGCATTGAATGTAAATGCCTGTCACAGGAGGTAGGAAATCACATCCAAGAATAATTCAGGGAATGAAATACCCTTGAGGAAAAGGCCCTTTCACTGTTCTGCAAAGTATTGTTCACCATGCATCATTCTTTTGGCTTTGTTCCAACAGTGAAACATTACAAAAGCCATGGAACGGCAATTTTGTTTTGTTTTGTTTTGTTTTTCCTAGACACGTTTTCTATGCAATTTTGCAGACTGTCCTGGAACTAGCTCTTGTAGACCAGGTTGATCTGGAACTCACAGAGATCCTCCTGCCTCTGCCTTCCAAGTGCTGGGATTAAAGGCGTGCACCACCACCACCCGGCTGGAAATGCAATTTTTAAAATGACTATTTATAGAACATTTACATTGAAACTGTCAGGGATAAGAAAAGTTGTTCTTTATTTAAAATTGAAAACATTTCTGGAGTTTTGGGAGTGGTTAAATATTTTGCAGTATAAAGGTAAGGAGCAAAATTTAGATCCTGCAATCCACTTGAGTGTAAAGCAGTTAGTGGTTTGCCCCTTATGCCAGCACTGGGAAAACAGAGACAAAGGATCCATAAAGTCAGGTGTGTAGATGCAACAGCCAGCATCTAGTTCAAGTGAGCCTGCTTCAATGAATAAAGTGGAGAGCAATCAAGGAAAACCCCAGGCAAGAACCATGCAGCTTCTCACACATGTTTACACATGCTCACTCACATGTAGGTGAACACACATGTATGACTGCATGACAGACACAAATCATCATCAAGAACAAAACTACTTAAAAGCCGAAACATTCAGAAAACATGGATAAAGAAATAGAACAAAAACAGTCATTTGTAACCCCTGATCATAAAATAGGCAAAATAGGTGCCTATTTATTGTCAGATGGTTGGGAAATATAAACCTTTCTCTTTAAATAAGTCTGTCTTAATTCATTCTTATTTTTAAAAAGTTATATGCCTTCAAATGTGTAATCGTATTAACATAATATTGATTTTAATATAGAAAATATAAGCAGTGCTGATCGGACATATTTATCAACATTTAACCTTTCTACTTTTAAAAACACTGATGACTCCTTAGAGAGTCACATTATTATAATGAAGGGGTGTTTTACTTTTTCCCACAAAGAAACCAGGAAACAGTTTTGTTCAAAATGCTTCCCGCAGTGGATTTTTCAACCCAGGACTCTGCTGCGGTGTCCTAACATGAAACACCTTTGCTCATTGCTCTGACCTGCTCTTCACTGTCCTCATAGTTCTCTCTATTTTTCTTCTATATTTCTTCTTCAGAAATTGTTGTGTGGCTGCTGCGAATCAAAGTTTGGTTGCCTATGATCACGGATTACACTCGTCATTGGTAGGGATTCAACCCAAATAGAAAATCAGTGCAAGTGCGACTCCCTTGGCAAATTCTAGTCATATTCTCAGAGAAATACGGCAGTCAGCGGAATTAGCATAGCATTGGAAGCCAGATCTCTACACGATCTGAGTCGAAAGATTTACTAGGGAAACTCAGTTTATTCATAAAATCTGTGCTTAATTAAAGTTCAGTGAGTGATAGTATTCTAGAAAGAAATGCACCTAGAAATTGCTGCTTTTAGTAATGATAATACAATAATTCTGTCATATATATGGCTGGAAATGATGAGCTGCTACTGATGTTATTGGTATGGCTGCCAGGAGCTACCATCATTTTATTCAGATCTATGAGCAAGTAGTTCATTACTACCTAATTGCGAACTACTTATGAGGCAATAAGGCCTCTCCAGGCTGCACTAAATCAACATTTATACCATCAGAATATAATGGATGAAATGAGTGTCTGGAAGCTCTAAAATGTTTGATTATTTTTAGCACCAAGTTTATAATACTACTGAAGATTGTAATCATACCAGGGAGAAACCTTTACAGAATTCACATGGAGGCTTTGGTCTCATGTAGACGGTGAAGATGTGTGTTATATTGTACTTTCAGATAACAAAGGGTGAAGTGAAGTGCAAAATTATTCCAAATGGGAATATAGTCACAGATCAAATGAAATCTGCTATGATCAGTAACTAACATCTTAACTGAGTATGCCATTTTTCTTCTCCAGATTTAAGAAGGTTAAAGTTTTAGTCCATTGAAGCTCGAAACACAGAAAATGCCCATTGGCTTATAAAATGCAATAACTCATTTCACATGTTTCTGAAGCCCAGAAAGTCAAAGTTTTTGGTGACCGATTGCCTAGAACTTCACAGATGTGTGTCTTCAGAATGCTGCCTCGCATGGCTGAACACAAGTTCTATGGTATTGCTCACAGAAGCATGAATCCTATTCATGATGCCTGTGCTCATGATTTAATACCCTCCCAGTTTGCTCATCTTCAAATACCATATGTTCCATCATATGGTGTATTGGAATACAAGAATAATATAGACGATTCATTCATAAAGAACTTGTAGTCAAAGGTTTTCAGTTTCAATAATATAAACTTTACGTATCAATTCTTCCAATATTTGTATTTATTTCATTTGTTTATAAAGTAGGTTTGCACTGTTGTTTCTTTAGAGGAGGACACCATGTTATTATGTAAAGAAATGACCATAGAGGATTCTCAGGAAAACTAAAAGTAGATTTCTCATGTTACCCAAAGGACTCCTAATCCTACTCCATAGATACTGGCTAAGCTATATTCAGCATTGCTATACTTACAATACCTATCAAATGCATTAGTTCTAAGACTATAGATTCTCATTCTGTCTTTACAAAGTACATTGGGGGAATCCCAAAGGAGTTTTAAGTTTATCAGTGAGTAAATAAAGATATGAATCTAACAAAAAAATAAAATTGCTAATAAGACCAACAAAGCAATCTATTCTTATAAGTATTTTTTTAACACAGAAGAAAGGCATGAGGGGATTCTTTTTATTTGTATTAAAACAATGTGGTGTATTTTTTCTTAGAAGTGACAATTTCTATAAAGTAGAATCCTATAATAAATTCCATGAGAAACTTAAAACATGTTTTTATTTTTTGATGTAGGATTCCCCTCTGTATGCTGTGAATACCATTGGTTAATAAAGGAACTGTTTTGGGCTCATAGCAGAGCTATAGGGAAACAGAGCTATGTGAGGAATACTAAGCTGAATGCTGGGAGAAAGGAGGAGGAGTCAGGAAGAAGTCTTGTAGCCCCTCTGTAGTTAGACAGAAACTTAAGCCAGTAAGCCACAGCCACATGACAATACACAGATTAGTGGAGATGGGTTAAATTAATATGTAAGAGTTATCCAATAAGAAGCTAGAGTTAAGGGCCAAGCAGTGTTTTAAATAATAAAGTTTCTGTGTGATTATTTTGGTGCTGGGCAGTAGGGACAAACAAGCAGCTCCCTACAACAATTTTAGACTTATATCTTTTGGAAATAGATTTGCCTTTAGCTTCATGTGAACATATAATGTGTGTGTATAATATATGTACACATCACATATACATACATGTGTGTACATACATATATGAATATGTGAAAATGAAATATATATTTTTATGTTTATGTGCACACATATGAGTATGTAATTATGTAATGAATATAATTTGTGTATGCTTACAATACATATATGAATGTAGAAATATGTGATATATACATATGCTTGTATATGACCACATATAAAATACATACATATATTCATACTTTTGGATTGATTTTACTAGATACATCTTACATTTTGCATTTTTACCATTCTGAGACTATATAGTCATAACCAGAATTGCTACAGGGCTAAACATGGGTTAACATGTACTAATAATATCTAAAAAGAAGAAACTAGGAATTTCAAACTATAGAATCTAGAAGGTATGCAATGAAATATAAAAATTCGGTTTTTAATATTGATCCTTATGTTTCTTATAGAATATTTTCCTCACTGTGCATGACATTTGAGCAGACAATAACCTTTTTAAGATAAAATTTGCATTGTTAACATTGTACTTGATAATAGATTTTTTCTTCTACTATTTGTGAATATTGTTCCAGAAGAACTTGTATATTATTTCACCCTTCATAACAGCTCATTAGTTGTATTTTAATTTTTCTGAGTTTGTGTTTGTGTGTGTATTTGTGTGTGTGTGTGTGTGTGTGTGTGTGTGCAAAATTCTTAAAGGTGAGATGTTGGAATATAAATTTTAAACAAAACATTAAAAATAGTATAATAGTACTAACAATATATAAGTAATAAACTGCTATACTAACATGAAATTGTTTTCATTAATTGATTATATTTTTATATACTTTGGATATTTTTCAAATTAACTTAAATAGTTTTTAAAATACAACCTGAACTTATTTTCCTCTCAGCATCCCTTACTGTGTTGGACAGAATCCACATTCATTTGACACAATTCATGTTTTAATAACAATGTATTATGGTTCAAGAGCCCATGACTTTTTCACTGACATATTATAATTTCTTAGGTGATTATAACATATGAGCCAATGAGCAAAAATTTTGGTAATAATGAAATTACATAATTGCATGGTTATATATCATCTGTTTATATTTTTATAAAATAAAGCACAACTACTAGAGTACTAGTAGAAATATTTTATTTCAACCTACCAAATAATTCTTCATTAAGAAAAACAATATATATACAAAAGCTATAAAGTGATTTTCATAAGTAAGGAAGTAGCAACAATCTAAAGCAATTAATTGAATATATTTTCAAAATAATATAATACATAAGTAATATGTATTTCAAAGTTATTTCATCACTGTTACTTTTTCTACAAAGAATTATTCATTTTACATATATTATAAACTGATGAATCACTATTATTTAATATTAAAATATCTAATAACTAAAAGCATATTTCCAAAGTATATTTTCAAAACTGAAATACTGTTTCACTCTCTATTCATCAAATGGTAATCTGGTTTATTCATATTACTAATTTGTTTAAAGAAATTAATTTTTTCCTGAAATTCTAGAACATAAGGTCTTCAGGTTATATTCTATTAACTAAAGTATGACACAGTTAAGCATCTTTATATTGTTCTTAGAAAGAAAAGTGACAATATTAATTGCTACAGTGTCTGAAACCACTTAATATATTGTATATTATTTTTAATAAATTGCTCAGATGGATTATGAATAGAATAACTAATAAAAGACTATTGATAGAATATAATAAATCAGGGGGAAACAAAACCAGATAAGACTAAAATACAGAAAAATCATTCATACACCTATAAGTCTCTTGTCTTTTTTTGGTTACCCTTCTCTATAAATATTTGTGATTGGAATTGATTTGATTGTGTTAAACAACTGCTACTAGTTTAATAGGTTATCAAAAGGATCTTAAAAGAAATTATATAAAAGTAGATTTGCTTCCTTTTTGTCTGATATTTTCAAATACAAAGCTCTGAGAAACATTTCAGCAAGGCTTTTTCCAATTTCCTCTCAGGTAACATTGCTAGTTTCAGGTACTTAAAGACAAAACTATCATGATTATATTAGCAAGTCATTTCTGAAAGGGAACCTTAAGCTTAATGGCAAAATTGACTAAAAAATAAGCGAGTTTCAGAATGCTATTTCACCTTAAGTTGTGCAGTTTTTCTATTAGTAAGAGCTATTTCAGTATTTTATGGGTTTGAAGGAATTATACAATATTACAAACTATAGTTGATGTTTTACATGAATCTTCTTTTTGTATTTTACTATTCTCTGTCTTTTACTTTTGTAGACTTTCAAGATGACTACTTAAGTCGGGATAGGTTATTACCTCTTTGGTCTTATCTAATATTGACTAAATGTTTTAGAAACCCTTTTCTTCTAGAAAAAAATAAAATGGTAAAATTAAAAATAGGAAGTTCTTAAAGTCCTCCAATAGGAAGTCACCCAATCTGTGTGTGTGTATGTGTGTATTTGTGTGTGTTTGTGCGTGTGTGTACTCTCATATAATTAAAGTTGAGCAAATATTATATTTTTACATTTATATTTGTCTCACAAAATTTCTAAAAGTATGTTTCTTCTATATGCTGAATTTTGAATCAATAGAGGTACTTTTAAAACATTACTTAAAAATTTCATCATATAAAAATATTATATTTGGTTCTTGAAAATGAGAAAAAAATGACAAGTGGTAGCAAAGGACACTAAATGGACACTCAGCATCCCATTTCTTTTAGCCTAGATAATGCAGCTGTTCAGAACTAAAGCAGAATACATCAAGAAAATATGAGGTATTTTTGAATTCAGTAATTTTCTATCACCATGGGATTTTCTAATGGCTCTTGACATTATATCTGAAAGTTCTAAATATCATTGGAGCTGAATCTTTTATGAACTATTCAGTCTGTTGGAAGCAGAGACAAATGAGGCCATCAACCCATAAACGACTTCTATTCCACATGGTGATTTAGAAATGAATTTCAGCTTACATTTGAGGATCTGAAAAAAGAAACAATTTCCATCACAGGTTCCACATATCAAAACAGAAGATCAATAACGTGTCTCTGCATTTGAGAAATACTTCAAATTTCCCAAGATAAAGTATTTGGCAACAAAAAAGGGTAAAACTGCTTTGTCAGAGTGGTGATAATTTCAAATAATTTTCTTTAGTGTAGTCAGTAGGATCTTAGAAATGTAGTTTATTATAAATTAGAGAAAATATCTTCAACATGTAATTTCTGACAGTAAGCTACAACTTAATACTTTGTTTTTAAAAATAGTAACATCCTGCATTTTGTTCTCTAATATCTGACATCGACAAATTGTTAGTTTTTATAATGTAAATGATAACTATTTTCAATTTTCTGTGGCTATTGAAGTTACACTTATACAAGATGATGATTAAGAATAAACACAACTTCACCTTACTTCTATATCACTTTGTGATCATTGATTTTCTTTAGTCAATACGGGATTGCTTTCATCATTGTCAAGTTACTAATATTTGTGTTCTTTCTTACTTCCAAGTAGTCTACAGCTTCCTTGGGTCAATTTTAAATGTTTTTTTTAAAAAAGTGACAGCTATTTCATTGTGGTTACATACGTTGTGATTTTTCTCTTCAACTAGAGTTTTAAATTTCCTTTTTGCTTCAATTCAATAATAATATATAACTCTCTTTGGCATTTATAAAGTTTATTTTCCTATATTATTATTTTTCTCCTTAATTTCAGTGATTGAATTATTTGCTAACTTTAATACCAGGTCACATTTTAAATAGTTTTTTTTAAATTTCAACTTTTAAATTTGTTTAATATTTTCAGATTTAGTGACCTTCCATAAACAGCACATTTATATTTTTTAACGTCCTTATATTTGCTACTCTTACACATTGATATTTTCCATAGTCAATTAATATATACTTTAAATTCAGATGTTGGTGTTTATCAGTTAAGAACTAGTTAGCTCTAATTGTAATAGATAGTCAAGCAATTATTTTTATGTTACTACATGAAATAAGCAATGCATTAAGGAGGTGCAAATATTCCTCTATAGATTCCTATGGAAAACATTGATTGCTTCCTCATAATTTTAAAAAGGTGTTTCTGAAAATGCATATTCTCTTAGTGTATTAATTACTTTTATAAATGCTACTACAAAAATACCAGACAAAAGTAATATACAAAAGTGGAAATTTTTCTTCACTGTTTAAGGTGGTGTCCAGGCCAGAGAAGCATGATGTCAGAATCATCTATCATGTGATTTCTCAGTCAGGAATTAGAAAGAGGTGAAACCACAATGCAGCTCAGTTTCTCTTCTATACTTAAACTATGTTCCCAAAACTCGAATAACACCATCTATAGTTAGGGTGAATCTGCTCACTTCAATTAATCTATTCTAAAAACTTCCTCATTGACATTCTCAGAGATCTCTTTCCGTGGTAACTCCCAAAATGTGGAACTGAATCAAATTCACTCTTACAGATTCATAGACCATCTGTCCCTCCCTTTTATCTTCCTGTTCTTCATATTTTCACTGTGTTGAAGACAATATAGGTAAATTCTAGAGTAGGATACTATAGTGCAAAATAAATCACCAAAGTTCATGTTGGGGAAGAGTTTATTTTATGATTTTCAAATCCTTACCTGGTTATGTACTTTGAATTGCCAATATTACCTCAGAACATAGAAATCTCCAGCTACATATTAGAATTTGTTTTAAATCTCTAAACATTTCTTAGAATTTTAACACATTTCATCCTTCATAAATTTGATTTTCAAGAACATGTTATTATTTTGTGTAAAATTATCACAGTATTTTGATTTTCATTTTATGGGGTCTTTTTCACTTTATATTTTATAATTATTTTATCTTAGTAGTCTATTCTTTTTTAATATACATATGTAGTATGAGTTTTCTTCTTTCATAGTTGAGGAATGACAGGAAAATTGCTGAGTGTTGGCCTGTTATCTGAGCTATTAGAGTGGTCATTACCATTATCAGAACAGGGCTTTTGTCAGAGTACATTTCATATATAGGAAGAATGAACAGATGGTGTAAGGTCAGAATAAGGATTTTCCAATTATCAATGTTAAATATGATCATTTTTATATGATAAGGAGTGTCTACATGACTATTGAATCAGGATTATATTTAGCATCTGTCAGATTTCAATATCATCAGTAGGTTGCCTATATTTTAAGGTGAATATTTATCTGCTTAAAGCATTACAATAAAACTGGTAAATATGTAATATGCAATCATCATTAAAGTACCTGATTATATTTTAGAAAAATTATCTGCATCCTAATTTTTAGAAATTTTTTATTCCCTTAAGTGTCTTTGTACCCTTAAACCTTATTTATTTCTTGTTAGATGTAAAGATAAACCAATCAAAGGGCTTCATGTATTTCAAGACTCAATTACAAGATAGACATAATTAAGATGTGAAAGGGAACTTGACTCTGAATTGCAATAAGATCATGACTGCCTAAGAAACTACATTACATTAAGTTAAGAAAATCAGCTATAAAGAATAAAATGAACTTCAGGTTTTACATTCGCTTTTATATTATATTTATTCTCTCATGTGTGTAGGTATATAGGCAGAAGTCAGGTTCAAGTTTGTGAGAGTGAATTCTCTCCTTCCATTGTGTGTCCTGAGCAATAATTCAGGTCATCAGTTTTAGAGATGAACGTCTTTACCCATTTAGAAATCTTTGAATCTGCCATGTGGTCTTTAATTTTTTGTTCCAAAATTATAGTTACCCTGAAGTGAGACTGAAATGGATTTATTTGAAGTTGATAACTTACTTAAATTAATACAATGTAATGGGAAATGTTATTTCAACATTAGATATATTTGGGACCATTTAAAATATAACATAAAAATAAATGTCTAGTCAAGCCTGTTCATATAACTTCATTTTGCAAATAGTTATATTTCAATTCTCTTCAAGAATTCTGTTATTTAGGATGATTATGTTAAACTTTGTGTATTAAATTTCTCTCAATGGCTCATATATCAAAGGGTTTTTTTTTCACTAGAGAAGGGTAATAGTAAAAGAATGAGAAAGTAGACCTTATTGGAAGACACTTGCATCTTTGAGGAGGTGTCTTTAGGAGGTTACTGTGTTCCTGTCACTATCTTTTCATATGTTTTATGTTAAGGTAATTGTGAGATCAGAAACTTGATTATACCATGATTGTCAATATGATACTAAGCCATACTACAAGTCCAATATTATGGAGAAATTGGTAATAGATAGAAACCACTGAAAAAGAGAGCAAAATGGATGTTTCATTTTCTCATGTTCCTTATATTGGGCATTTTGTCACAGTAACAGAAACATAATTTATACTCTATTGTCCCTAGAAGGTTAAGACTTCTTTAATAATTATGAGCAGGTCTCATAATGTTTTTTTCTTGTTTTCTAACTGCATTGAACATTCATTTCATAACTTGCACAACGATATGAAGGAGTGCTCATAACTAAAACTCTCCTAAGTGCCACAAAAATGAGATTCTCAAATTTTTCCTAGAGCAGAAATAAGTGATGAATCATAACTCTACAGGGAAATGTCTTTATATTATAGAAATACATAAGTTTTGTATTTCATCTTGTCACTATTTCTCTTTTCACTCCTTCAATTAATTAATTTATTTGATTATATAGGAATGTATGTACATGGGCATTTCTTAGGAGATCAGAAGGTAACTTCTGAGATTCAGTTTTCTTCTACCAAAATAATTCTTGGTTTAGTGCTCAATTCATCAGTCTTACCAGGTAATGCTTTTCCCCAATTGCCGGGTTCTTGGGCCGAAAAAGCAGGGCAGAGATGGACCCACCGGACTCTCACTGGGGTTGAACGAGTTGGTGAGTGTTGCTACTCAGCCCTACCACCTTGGCATGGGGAGGAACATGCCCACTGAGTCTAACAAAGCAGGAACTAGTTTAATGATAGCAAGAAGAGAATTATATAGGATTGTGTTGCGGGTGGAGAAGCCTGTGGTGGGCCAAGGCAGAGCAAGGAACAAGAGCCAATAATATTCTGCCACACTAGAAGTCTAGGTCAAATAGCCAGAGACAGGTCTCCAAAATCTAGCTAGGCTCAGGAAGTTACACTAGGCGTCATGCCAACTTAAGTTAAGCTCAGGAAATTACACTGGGCATCATGCCCTGCCCTCACGAGATCCAACACCCAATTAGCCATTTTGTTGCACCAATTATTACACTTTCTTAAGCTTTAAATTTGTATTTCTGACCCTTTTTGATTCATTTAAGATAGGTAGAATATATATAGTCGTGTTTATTTATGTACTTGGTGGACACAGTTTGACCTACTAATCAGACTGAGGTATGAGTTTTATTTCAGTGGTATTTTTGTAAGTATGATAAGTAAATCACTTTAAGGATCAATAAAAAGTTTGTTCAACCTAGTGTTGGTCAAATTTCCATGTCCTTGAAACAAATGACATAATCTTAGATTAATAATTTTAGATATTAATGTATATTTACAGATTACAGCAGTAGTTGAATACATATTCAGTCTAATAATAAAATATAATGCACTCAAATTAGCTAAGGTTAAATTGTGTGCAATTCAATTTTCTTGAAGAACTTACACACATACATTTATATGTATATGTATGTGTATGTGCGTGTGATGTTCTGCTTTAACTCATGATTGAGAAACTATCATAAATCTCTTGAAAAAGGTTTCTTGAAAGGCTGTGAATCTCAGTTGTATCTTAAATGGCTTTTGTGCTATATTTTAGAACCCCTTCATTTAATTTCACCTGCAGTGTAACATTATATCACAGAAAGAATATTGAGAATGTACAGTAGCTTTCCTTCGTAGCAAATAACAATGACATAAAATTAGAACAATATCAAATATTTGGATATCATTAATCTAGAAAATACATTATTTCCAATCACGATTATTTAATTTTACTACTAAAATTGAGTAGAAATATAATTATTCGCAATTCTTATTAGAGTTCCAAAATGCAATGTTCATTGTAAACAATAAAACACTACTTTTAGTTCTTTTACTATTCTTGAGCTTTTCTCACTAGCTCATGCATTTTTGGGAAGTATGTATTATTTATTTAAACTCAGATCCAAAATACATAATAACATCTATATATGAATTGATTAGTAACAGTAAATTAATATTATAATAAAATATATTTCTTATAATCTTAATTGTGATAACATATTTTAAAATTTTTTTGCAAAGCTAGAATCTGAGGTAATAAAATTAGGACAAAAATCAGTTCTGAGGTCATTAAGATTATACTCTAGGTCCAAGAAAGCTTTAGCTACTTAAGAATAAAAGTAGAAGACATGGGCTTTTAAGATTCATTAAGTATTTAACAGGTATTAGCCAAAAGCTTCTGGCAATATTATTTGCTCAAATAACTCTGCTTTAGTACTACTATATGAAAATATCTTGGGTATTTGATTGATTTATTTAAGGTGACTTTGTTTTGCTTAGGGAATGTGGTAACATAATATTGCTGCCTAAGTTTTGAATTTTTTAAGATAAAATTACATTGGGTATTTGAGGGTTGGCAAATATACAAATAAGCACAGAGGACAGGATATAGCTTCAAAACATTATTTTGCATTGCTTTTGGAGTGTTTATTACTACAATTTTCAATGGGGAAATAAATTTGAATTATGGCTCTGAAATCTTGAGTCTGAGGAAAATGTCACTGGTGAGTTTAACATAGAATAAAAACAACTATTGACATGATCATACACTGTTTATGAATCATTGAGTATCTGCCATCATGCTAAAATGTCACTAGTGAAATGAATGTTGTTTCTGCCAAGGAGTCCTGCTTACCTGGAAGTCTGTGCCATAAGAGCAAATGTCTACAAAGACAGAATTTGGAGAATACCAACAAAGGGCACTTCATTAGAGAACAATAATCTTCAGGTTATCCAGGCATCATCTAGAAATAATAACTGAAACACTATTGTAAATGAAATTTACGTGTTAAAAAATCCTAGGCCACATAAATGAAATATTCTGCTCGCAAAATAACAAATTCCCTACATCAAACAAAAGTCTCATTTTTATAAAATCATATCTAGTATTCTTTAGCATTTTATATTTCTACCTGCTACACTGCTATATTCCAAAAAACATATAAAAGAAACCAATAACATTATAATTAGCACATAAAAACATGCTAGTTTACAATATTTATCTTTAAAATTTCATTTTCATATGATTTGGATTACTTTGACAAATAAATAATGGTACCTCTATGAATAATATAATATGATACTCACTTCTAACTTCTAGTTTTCATCTAGGAATTGGAATGTTAACAACCCTTGCCTTTGATTTTCATTCACATTTATATACAGGTACAAGTCAATGACTTACCTTTCTCTATGCACCTGTATATTATACATTTGCAAACACAGATTTGTTTTTGGGATTTAATTAGAAAGATGCATGGAAGGAGAATCCGAATGGTCAGACCTCAAGCATGCATGCAAATGGAATATATTAGAGTATAGAATGGTTATATCTCTAATTACATAATTAAAGTTAGGGTTGCCTCATCAAAAGGAGAAGGAATGGTGTGAGGAGGGGAAAGAAATGGCAAGGACAGTTTACGGTAATTCCCCACCCCATAAAGTTCAAATCTCTCTTGGATAGAAATAATAAATGTCTTTGACCCTCTTGGGAGCTTCCCCCTTCCCAGATCTCAGAGAAGAAACATGTTTATGGAGACCTTCGTCCCTCATTTGATTCCTAAAATATTTCAGAATTCCTACTTTTAAGGGGTGAGTTTTGGTGATTTGAATAAAAATTGCCCCCATACAGTCATAGCAGTGGCATTACTGGAAGTGAGGTTTTGTTGGAGGAAATATGACACTGGCGGCAGGCTTTGAGGTCTCAAAATGTTATGCCACGCCCAAACTCACCTTCTTTTGCTGAGGCCTGCAAATGCTAATTCAGAGAGATGAAGAACACTCAGGGTAATTTTTTCTCGTTTCATCGATTTGCAAGCAAATTTCAAGATGTCATTGTTTTTTACTGCTGAGTAGTACTCCATTGTGTAAATGAACCACATTTTCTTTATCCATTCTTTGATTGAGGGGCATTTAAGTTGTTTCCAGGTTCTGGCTATTACAAATAATGCTGTTATAAACAGGGGAATAAATGTCCTTGAAGTATGATTGATCATCCTGTGGATATATGCCTAAGAGTGGTATTCGTGGGTACTGAGGTAGGTTGATTCACAATTTTATGAGAAATCACCATATTGATTTCCACAGTAGTTATATAAGCTTGCATTCCCACCAGCAATGGAGGAGTACTCCCCTTACTCCAGATATTCTCCAGCATAAGCTGTCCTTTGTGTTTTTTACCTTAGCCATTCTGACTGGTGTAAGATGGTATCTCAGAGTCATT
>LOJH01003947.1:9119-28446 GCA_001685095.1 Ellobius talpinus
AACTCACAAATGCTTATGTGTCTGCACGTGTAGGAAACCATGTAATTATTGGGAAGAGAACCCACCACCACGTCCTCGCTAACTTTCTTCTCCACCTCCTTCTGTTACCTCTCAGTGAGGACCATTCTCACATCAGCGGCTTTGGGTCACACCATTTCTGTGATGCCTACAAAGCAGCCAGATGAGAGCATTGACCCATCCACCCATCTCTAGGTTTCTAGGAGGCATCCCAGAGTACTGTGAGCATCCCAGCTTGTCTACCTCTCTGTAAGTCCACTTGTGTCTGTCTATACTTACCAGTCAAGTACCCATAGGCCCCAGGACATAGTACAAAAGTTCCTGGGGGAGCTGCTGAGGCCAAAGGTAGCACATCTTACACTTGAGTCATCAGTACCAACTCCTGTCCCAAAGCTATGACTACTCATATGTCACCAAGGTAATAACCTTTTTAGATACTTTACATCACAGAACCCCCCCTCCACTTAGACTGTAGCATAGAGTTGGACAGACATGGAGAAAAGAAAACCTCACATGATTTAGACATAAAATGTCCCCACTCAGTTCCCAGTCGGTGACTCTAGGGGGGTAGATCTAAGTTGACTGCAGAACTGAATTAACACAGCACCAACTATCTGTGCTTGTATCCACAAAGGCTACCCTCAGTTTTACACATAGAGGCCTCTCCTTATCATATAAAGAGATAAAGGCAAAAACCTATGGTTGCACAAGAAGCTAGAATAAAGGACTGTTGAGGGCACCACCATCGTGTTTCTTTGGAAACATTGTAGAAGAGGAGGAAGGAAGGTAAGGGCTGTAGGATCCAGGGAGACGCTGTGAAATACTATCATCTTCTAAGCAGGACATGAACAACATGTCTTGGGTCCCCTAAGTTCAAAGCAGCTGTGCACATTAGAAATGAGCCTGCAGAATTCAGGCCATTCTAACAGTCAGCCACACGCCGATGGTCTTTGGGTAACTAACACATCCGAGGAGAGGGAAAGGCATGGTACCTAATTGTGTGGATCCTGCTGAACTCTCCAGGCTGTCTGATGGCCCAGTTCAAACTCAAAATCACACAGGTGGCTTGATAAAACTCCACTGGACACTAAATAAAAACTTATAAGTGGGAGAAATCTATGGGGCAAGGAGTACTCTTGGAGAAGGAGGGAAATAGGGGAGGTTGGATGGGATGAAAGACCAAAACATACCGCATACATGTACGAAAGCGAGAAGAAATAGAATCTACTAATAAACAAATGGATTTCACGTGAAGTCAGCCTGACGCTGACAAGAGTCCAAGACTGCTGCTTTCTGTAAGTCCTTTTAAAAGACACTAATCATACATGGATGGAGACACAAGATATCGTCTCCTCTCCAGAATCCTACCTCTCAATACAGTGAGTATTTGGGGATTAGGTTTCACATGGATTTTAAAAGGTACCAATATTCAAACCATAGAATTAGATCCTCTATGTTGTATGTGCTTGAAGTTGTCCTAATACAATGTCTAAGACATAAAACAGGCCTGTGGGTGATCCTAGGCCCCCTTTGAGAAATCTGGATTCTACTCAAGTCAGGCCATCCTCATGTGAAATTGAAAGACACACCCTTTGGTATCAGGTTAAAAAAACAAACAAAAAATAACAAGCATACGCTCATTGCCATCACTTTTATTAAAAATCGATGAGAAACCCAGTCACTTTAAAATGAAACTGAAAAAGTATAGGTTGTCAGCTGTCATAGATGGAACCTGACTTTTAATGTTTACGTATGTGTCTATATGTGGGTGTGGGCTGGCGTATGGGTTACAAAACTAGAAAGAGCCGTGTGAAAGAGAGAAGAGGTGTTGAGGAAGGGAGATGACTACCTGAAAGCAGGGAGGAGGCTGCTGGGGTGGAGTGGGTAGGGGATGGGGTAGAAGAAGGAAGAAGAAGCAAAACCAAATTTGTTTGAAAATGCTAAAATGAAGTCTAATGTTCTTTATGCTAATTTTTCAAAAGAAGGGAAAAATCTATTATTTGTAGATAATCCTGCGTAGAAACAAAAGTTGTGGGAAAGTTGTTAGAAATGTCCCGGGCTTGGTCAGTTGTTCACTGCAAGACTGACATAGAAAGCAAACTTTGTGTCTAAGGGGCAGCAACGGTTAGAAACTTAACTTGTAAAAGATTTCATCTGTATACTGGGCCTGGAGGCAGAAGACTGTAACCCTAGCTACTTGGGAGGCTGGGGTATAAAGACCCACATTCAAGGCCTGTATGGAAAATTAGTCAGAGGTATTGTCTCAAAAATAACAAAAAGACAAGAAGGGGGCGGAGTATGAATCTAGGTCAGTGGTTCAGTGCTTGGCTTGCCTGGCATGTGTGAGGCCTAAATGCAATTCCTAGAGCTGGGGGGGAAAGAACATTCATAAAGAATCATACTATTAACTATTTACCTGAAGAAAAAGCCCTATAATATACATAATTCTCTCTCTGTGTGTGTACGTGTGCGCGCGCACATTAGTTTTTAAGTGAAATTTTCTCATTTGGAGTGATAATGTCCCCTTCAAGATGCAAAGACCATTCAACGAAAACCCCCAACCCAGGCATGAGAAGCCCTCTTTTGAGTTGTTGGTCACAGTTATCCAAAAGACTCCAAAAATATCACAGGGTATTTGTATTGCCCTTGGTTGCTTCACATAGAAGTAGAAGGTAAATTCCTATTGCTGAAGACACCACACACTTCAGACACAAGGCCCAGAAACCTCAAAACTGGACCTGTCTGAAAGCCTCCTCCCCGAGGACTAGATCACATGGTACCAAAAGGCATCATGTAAGCTTCCAAAGGATGGAGCCAACCAACAGTCCTGCCCAGCTATTGCCACGTGCCGGCGAACCATAGCAATGACATACTTGGCATGATAGATAACCATAAGGGTGCAGTAGTGGGACACACACCTTGGTGATAGCCAACAACTCTCTAATTGGGCTTAAGATCCACTCAATAAGAGGGAAATAAAGTCTAGTACTGGAAACCTAGCCAGCATCACTACCCTTGAATTCATGGACCTTGAAGGAGAACTTAGAACTGACAGTTTGCTAAACCAGCATAATCCCTAACTACATTCTAAACATTTGTCTTTCTACCAACAGACAAGTGTAGCCCTCACCCCTCATCAAAGAAACTTCTCTTTGCAACAGACAGAGACCACTACAGAAAACCACAACTCAATCGAAATGCAGAGTTGTGGAACCCAGTCCCCGTGGACACACCCACGAGACACTCCCAACACCTAAGGCCCGGGGATGTTGCAGAAGAGAGAGTGGAAATATTGTTAGAGCCAGAGTATCAGGGAGCTAACTGTGAGGTTATGTCTCCTATTAACACAAAGTCTCACCAACAGGACCACCTAGATATGATCTGAACAAGGACAACAATATATACACCAAAGTGGATGGGAAAACCCAGAAAGTCTCAACCCTACACAAAGAACTAGACAGCTAAGGGATGCTGAGAGTGGGGGAGATAGTCTTTCCTGGGGAACAGCACACTGATTGGTTATCCATGTCAAATGCCCAGCCCTAAAATATGCATACAAGTAACATACTACAGACAGACTGAGCAGGTTATATTCAGAAGTATATATGTGACATACATACATCTATGCGTGTGACAATTAATGGGAAAGAGGAAATGAATTTGAAAGAAAGCAAGGAGGGGCATTTAGGATGGATATAAAGGGAAGGGAGAAATGATATAATTGTACCATAATCTCAAAAGTGAAAGAAAAACAGAAAATAAAAGATATATTTTTAATAGCGACTAAAATATGAAACACGGGGCGGGGGGGCAACCTGAAAAAGGCCGAGGTTCAGATTCAGGAACTGTAAAGTTCTGTTGAACTACATAGAAGGACCCTGAACAAACTGGAGGTCAGAGCCAGGTGGTAGGGGAGATTTGTGTCTGTAAAAGCAAACCTCAGCATTACAACATTTTCCTTAAATCCTTAAATCGGGTTATAAAATTCCTTAAATTCCTTAAATCGGGTTATAAAATTCTGAGAAAAGTTCCAGAATGCTTTCTCGTGAAAATTAGAAAAATAGTCCTCCTGCTTGTGTGGAAGAGGGAAGCAGCAGACATTTTAGAGATTCTTGAAGGGAAGACTGACTGCACAATGGCCCTGCTCAGGAGCTTGGCAGCATGGCCGTTCTTAGGCCAGGCTCTACCTGTCAGTCCTCAGTGTGTTGGCCACAGAGCGGTCCATTCTCTGAGTGAGGGAGAGCCATAGCATTGAGGGCACGAGATAAATTCTGAGTCCACAAACATTTCCGTGATCCTGTGGCTCAGATGGCTGGAAGTCACTCGGACTTGAGAGGCATGTTGACATTAGAGGACTGGGTTCCTACAATCCAGTCCGATGGCTGAATTTATGGGGTCCAACTGCACTGTTAAGAGAAGAAAACTCTCGTTGTGGGAAATGGTCACCCACTAAATCTTCACTGTAGAGAAAGTATCCTTCGAGCCACAGTCCCAGGAGCCCCAGCTCTGCAGCACCCCCTCTCACAATTCCCACCTGACAGGTGTCCACACCCTCTTCTGGGTGTGCCTTTGCAGGTGCAGTCAGCTTATGCAGTCAGGAGCCCCCAGGCCCACCCTCCTCCCCTTCCTGGTCCTGGCACAGCCTTGGCTTCCTGCTGTTTCCTGCCTCCCTCCTGTTAGGAAACCAGTCTCACCCAAAGGCAGTGACCTCACTCTGTCCGGGCACCACCATCATCTTGGCAAAGGACCCTCTTCTTTGGCCTTGTCTTTATCGCAGTAGGCAGAGGGGGAGGGACCTTCAGCTTCCCTTCCTTTCCCACCTCCTCCCCTGACCTCTGCATCGCCAGCCAGAATGCAGATGGTCGCAGTAGCTCTGATTCACTCTCTAGGTCCTCGCCCTCCAGCCTCCTCCCCATCCTCACACCAGGACCGATGACCCCAGTACCTTTTACTCAGTTTTCGTTTAAAAAAAAGTCATATATCTTAGTAACCTCCAACCTTGATACAAATAATCTGTCTGTTCTACATTTCACTACAACCTTGCCGCCCATACCCTATGCTCCCTCCAACACACACACAATTTATGGACTCCACTCAAATTCTTTCAGCAGGGCTTCTAGACATGTGAGCAACACAGAGGTCACAGAGGAATAGCACGGAAAACAGTGTCTCCTTCACTTTGAGTGTGACATGCACCTGCATATGTGAATATGGGTATGTAGTGTGTGCATGGGTATATGTGTCTGTATGTCTGTGTGTCTGTCTGTATGTCTGTGTGTGTGTGTCTGTATGTCTGTGTGTGCCTGACTCTGTGTCTGTATGTCTGTGTGTGCCTGTCTCTATGTCTGTATATCTGTGTATGTCTGTATGTCTGTGTCTGTCTGTATGTCTGTGTCTGTCTGTCTCTGTGTCTGTGTGTCTGTATGTCTGTGTGTCTGTCTGTCTCTGTGTGTGTCTGTATGTCTGTGTGTGTCTGTATGTGTGTGTCTGTATGTCTGCGTGTGTGTCTGTGTGTGTCTGTCTATGTGTGTATGTGTCTATGTGTGTGTCTGTGTGTCTGTATGTCTGTGTATCTGCCTCTGTGTCTGTATGTGTGTCTGTCTGTCTCTGTGTCTGTGTGTGTCTGTCTCTGTCTATGTCTGTCTATACGTGTGCCTGTGTGTGTCTGTGTGTCTGTGAGTGTCTGTATGTCTGTGTGTCTGTATGTGTGTCTGTGTGTCTGTCTGTCTGTCTCTGTGTCTGTGTGTGTCTGTCTCTGTCTATGTCTGTCTATACGTGTGTATGTGTGTGTCTGTATGTCTGTGTGTCTGTCTCTGTGTCTGTCTGTGTGTGTCTGTATGTCTGTGTGTCTGTGTGTCTGTATGTCTGTCTGCATGTGTCTTTATGTCTGTGTCTGTGTGTGTCTATGTCTGTGTGTGTCTGTCTCTTTGTCTATGTCTGTCTATACGTGTGTCTGTGTCTGTCTGTGTCTGTCTATACGTGTGTCTGTGTCTGTATGTGTGTCTGTCTGTGTGTGTATGTCTGTGTGTGTGTCTCTGTGCATCTGTGTGTGTCTGTGTGTCTGTGTGTGTCTATGTGTGTGTCTGTGTGTCCATGTGTGTTTGTCTGTGTGTGTGTATGTATAGTTTGCCTCTGTGGGGTATTTGCACAAGCTTTCATGTATGCCTGTGTGTGCAGGTATCTTCTCTGTGCCCATGTCTCTGTGTGTATGTAAGACTGTATGTGCAAGTGACACGCTTCTTCTGAGCACTGAGCAGTGGCCATTATTTTCTTCCTGGCAGTAGAAAGACTCACATATCACCAGTCCCTGGGGACTCCTTGGAAAGGCAGACATGTGCCTAGGATGAAGCCTAAGGAAAGTTGCAAGAGGCTTGGATGAGCTGGGCTGTGAGTAGGATATTCTATTCTTAGACTCACCTTGGGCAAAGGCTGGGTCATTGCTGCATGTGATGAAAGACCTGGCAGCCGTTTAGGCCACCAATGACAAAAGTATGTGTCTCCAGGACCAGACTTCATTTCTGAGACCTGAAAGAGAGAGAGCATGTGCATGCCTGGGGACTTTGAGGGCAGCCTGGTATTTTATTGTCTTCAAGATGTCATTCAAGATGCATCTACCATCTAGAATACCTGTAGATACATCTTGGCACATGATCACAGTTTAAAGTGGCAAAACCAAGTGTCCCAGATTAGACTTTCCTGGCCATAAACATAATTCCATGAATGTGGGCGCATGCCCCCCGCTTCAGACCAACTGGATCCTAAACTTAAGCTGGGCCCAGGAGCCACATCTGTCACAAGTCTCAGGAGGCTGTCACAAGACGTTTACAAACACGGCAACAAGGAAAACAAGGCCATGTGACTCTGGCTATAGGCACTGAAGCCTGAGGACCCATGAGACTCCAGAAGGGGAAATCCTGCCTTTGACTAGCACAAGCTTCCAATGCCACTGGGGCATATCAGAGACAGACAAGGCTGCAGGCCCACTGACCACTTTCTGTGATGGTATCCTGGCTCTTTACCTGGCTTGGGGTCTACACAGTAGGCCAACTGAAGCTGTTGTTACAGTGAAGGTGAGGGCAGTCAGGGATCCCTTCATGCATGCCTGGGGACTTGTAGGGCAGCCTGGCATTTTGTTTTCTTCAAGATGTCAATCAAGATACATTTACCATAGAGAAAAACAGCATTGTCTCTGGAATCAAGGATGCCTGTGGCTAAGGAAAACCTTTACACTTATAACTAATAGGGCACCTCTGTGGGTCCTGGGACTCCTCTGTCAGCTTCCTGTCTCTGCAGGACAGCTCACTGGCTCCAGCCCGGACCTGAGGCATTTTCCAAAGCCTTTCTTCATAACCCCAGATCTGCAGCAGGAAGATGCCTTAGAGCCAGAGACTAGCAACTCTGCATCTTCCCAGGAACCATAACAGATTTCCAATAGGTGACTTGTTACTGACCTTCCATGCAGACATCTTTCCTAGGGCCACCTTCCTTCAGCCTGGAGGAATCCTGAGGACCCAATGGATGGGCCCGATTCCCTGGTCCGGGGAACAATTTTCCCAGAGCGGCTGACTCTCAGTCTTGGTCACAGGCTTCATCAGCTCTGCAGTTTCAATGCAGAAACACTCTCAATGCTCAGGCCAACTCTAATCCTCACTTGCCTTGTTTGTGGGCCCAGTGTATTAACCGTATAGAAGTGGCTGGGCATGAGCCACACTTAGTTATGTAGAAGCAAAAGACACTAGATGCAAAGTTTGCTGACCCATAGATCCCTTCAATCAGAGCTGAGGTGGGATACTGTGCCCACATGTCCACATAGCAGACCTAGATTCTGAAGAACGCTCTGCCCGGTCTGCACGGTTCGATCAAAAACACAGTTTTCCACGCAAAGCCTCTTACCTGATCTTTAAAACACTGCCAACCAGATGACCTAGCAGAGACTTGACTTTGTAAAACGGACTTCTGCACTGACCTCACCTAATCCAACAGCAGAGGTCCCATCCCAGTTGAAGACACAGAGCAGATTCTTGGTGTCTGTTTTGTTTCTTTTTGTTCCCCAAGATGGTGTCAAACTCTTGAGTTCAAACCTTATCTTCCTGTCTAAGTTTCTAGAGTAACTACGGCCCTGCTAATCTATCTGACAAGAGTCCACACTTGCTTTTCTGTAGTCAGCGCCCCCTTTTTTTTCCTAATGAGGTAAATGCAAAACATTAATGTTGTATATATTCACTGCTAACAAGCCCAGCTGAATGTTTCTGCTCCCTGTCTTAGGGTCCACAATAGCATATGCACTAGTTTCTTGCTCTCCTCTATTCTGGGATACTTCCTTAGGAAGGAAGCTGTCCTCTGACAGCACCTGTTCAATACCCAGGAAAGTGTCCAGCACATAGAAAGGGCTTGAAGGTGAGTCAGGAGTCGCCAAGTGTGCACCAAGGGTCTTGCCTGCTTAGGTATTTTGTTCCATGGGTTGGGGGAAACAACCACTGTCCCACCAACATTCCTGGCAGGCACCAGGATGGCTCCTGCTTCACAAAGCAACTCTTTTGTAGCATATAAGGCCAGAGGATAAGGGTTTCTCACACACATCACTAAAAAGGCCCTTCTGAAAGCTTCTGAGGACCAACAACGGGTGCCCAGGTCCCAAGTCTCCAGACCAAAAGTAACATCCTCCTTGGGACACAGAGGCCAGAGCCCAGCCCAGTCACAGGCTACCGGTTGGACATGTGAAGCTGGAAGATGGGCCAGGAGTGAGGCTGGAGGCCCCCAGGAATCTTCTGCCCTTATATTGGAAGGTGAATCTGTGTGGCTGAGGAGTATCTTGTCACAAGTTGCTTCCACTGCAAAAGCCACACGCTCACCTCACCACAGGCAGCCATGGGCGAAGGGGGAGGCACAGACACCCGCAGTGTCAGGTGCCCAGGCCGTGGCTGCTGCATTGACTCTACTTTTCCACTGGACACCCACTAAGGTTTCTCCCTGCCCAGCACAGGATGACCAGAAGAAGGCCTAAGTCAGAGGCAGAATACATCAAAGAGTATTTGTCTTGGTTTATGGCCTATTTGGGTCAACACCAAGATAAACTGCTCTTCGGCCTGAACTGCTAACAAACAGCCACTTCTTAGTCACTTCTGCTGAGGGATGCACAGCGTATTTAGACCTGGGCCTGTCTGCTTTCCCTTGGTCAGAACATCATTGACTGTGGCCCTAATGCCACAGTAACTGTGTCATTGAGTGTGTGGACAGGAGGTTCTCGTGTCATGTGCTCAACATGGGCTAGGAAGCATTTTTAAGGTTTCTGCCTCCAATTCTGTGTGTCAGGCCCTATGACTTTGACCTCATTACTCAGATGAGGACAATGAGGTACCAAGAATTCGTGTCTGAGGCTGGTAAGTGGTGGAGCCTGGAACTCACACAGAACCTAACCCCTCAGTTAGCCTGTCACAGTGAGGTCTGTGACAAGGAGGGTTCCATGTCCACCAAATCCACGCTCTGCCCTCTCTGACGTGTGCCACCCAACACTCACCAACCCCCTTAGGACGGCTGACTTCCGTTTGCATCAGGACCAGCTTCTCTAGTCCTGTGCAGCAAGCAGACATCCCGAGGAACACCGTGAAGCTCTCCTCACAGGAGGAAAGTGTACAGGCAAGACAGCGTTGGCAGGATGTGTCTCGGGGGAGAGCATCACTCTGCCCACTGAAAGAAATGAGAGATAAACCTGCCAGTTTCTGTGACAAGACCACCAGCCAAAGCCACCCCAGTGTATCCTCTTTGACACAGGAAGCCGAACTCAGAACAGAGTGACCTAGAGTTCGTATTAACTAATGTAATACAATGGATTTACATTATCAAGAAGCCGGCCTTTTCTCCTTCCATGCATGAACCCGGCTAACCTGGGAGGGGCAGAGAGCACTCCTAGGATCCCTTGTGTCTCACACTGAGGCTTGAGACAGTATCTCCAACTCTTCCAAACCACCTTTGCTGTAGTCCCTCCAGCTTGTTTACTGTTGCTGCATAATATTTTGCCACAGAATCCTCAGACGCATGAAGCTCCTGCTTCGATTACCTGCACGCCTCTGTTTCGTTACAGTTCCCTTCCAGATTAAAACATCCCATCCTGCAAGAAGCTCCTTCAGCAGGAAGGTGAACAACTCAGAGTATCTTCCGGAAGTTCCTGAAACGGAATAGATTCACAAGGCTCCTCCCGGCCAGAGTAAGTAACAAAAGTTGGCAGGTCCCTCACAGAAAGAGTGACAACAGAGTGTGACGGACGTTCTCAGACCTGGCCAGTTGCCTGGAAGAAGCAGAAACCGGTGGATCTTCCTGGAAGAGGCTTAGACCAACTGAAGCACCTGGAGAGGACCCTCTCCAACCTGTTGGGCTGCCTGTAGGTTGTGCAGGGTCTCCAGGTTTCCAGCTTTGGGGAGCTATCACCCATACTGGGGTGAGCTTTGGTGATGTAGCTGTCTTTAAGTCATTTCTGTTCCTATAAGTAACCTGTCCTGCAAGTAAACCCGGTAAAACTCGTTGGTTGAGAAAGCTGAACTCTGGGGGTATCTATACTTTGGTCTGTGGTAGGTTCTCTATGGGTGAGTAGTTGGTTAGAATCAGGATCAGCTGTGGCCCTTGGGTTGCAGGCCTCTCTAACGCCACACTTACTGGCAGGACTGAAAGTCTCACCTCATTTCCTGTTCTCAACCTCCAAAGGATTCCCTCCCATTCACCTGTCTAGAGTGGCCTCCCTTCTGCAGCCAGCTCAGAGAACTACATCCAGAGCCCAAACTATATTTATTTGTTCCCTGGACTTTCTCCCTGTGGCACAGTCACATTGTTGTGGTCATTTCTACTTCCATTACAGGGAAATCTCTTCCCCCTTGCCCAAGTCCATGAAGAACCATGGGAGGAGGTGTTGTGCTACCCAGTGGTCTGCAGTGGTAGCAGGCTTAGGATTTCTTCCTCTACTTTATTCCAGACATACTTTCACATGATAATGTAGCTGGTTAGTTCCCAAGTAATTTTCTGAGGTGCAACTGTTCTCCAAGAAAACTAAGATCCAGAAAACAGGAGTGACGGGATTTTACATGCAGCCAAGGGACAGGTTGGCACTGCCCCATGCCCCAGTAGGCCATTGCTTAGCTTAGGATGTGTATCCCTTCCTTTATTCACCAACGTCTTCATTCAGCGATTATGTACTGAGCCCAGTACATGCCAGGAGCAGCTCTTGGCATAAGGGAAACTGTGGTTTGAGAATAGCCAGGAATCCTCAACCTTGTGGGGCTTTCTTCCTTGTGCAGCTGTTTCTTTGCACCAATAGAAGTACACAGGATGAAGGTGACAGAACTCAGCAAGGCAAGAAGAGAAAGGAGGCTCGTGCAGCTAGCTGGATGAACCGGTATTGGTGGTTCTTGCTCTCCTGTGCTCAGGCATCCAGGTTGACTAGCGCTTGACACATTTCTCCTTCCATCACTGTGGTGGGGTTCTAATCCACTTAAGTGGTTCCAATCAGAGGTCACCCAGCCTACCCCATCTACTGTGTGTCCAGGCACTCTGAAGCCCTGCCATACTTTGACTGAACGACGGCTGGCCCAATGCACGGGCCAGTTTCTCAGTGGCTTGCTGCCCTCATTTGCATCTTCCTCTCTTCCTTTCCCAGTCTCCTCCCACTTGTCCCTCTTGTCATCTCCTACAGAGGACACTCATGGGCGCAGACCAGCACAGCTGCACATCCACCTGGTGTGGGGGAGTGGAACTCAGCACCTGTGACTCTGGGCTGAGAGAGAAGCAAAGGCTAAGGTCTGGGAGCAGACCCAGACTCAGAAAAACAGGCAAGTGAAGTGAATCAAGCAGGGGCATGGCTGGCTCTGGGACGGATCAGGGACAGAGCCAGGGGTCTGCACTGTTGCCAAGTTCCCCAGGCTATTTGCATATCATCCAGGGCTTTGGGAGACGGGCCAGACAGGAGAACCAAAAGTAAGATCTCCCTAGAACCCATGTTCTCAACCCCCACTTTGAAGCCACGTCTTCTGTCCATACTGCTGGGCTCTAAGCCATGGGAGGAGCCCCCAGCCCCATCCTTGGGCCCACAGAGAAGCAATATCATCACAGGTTTTCCTCAGAGTGTTCCAGGTCCTCTGAGCTGGGCCAGGGGTGGAGGCCAGATCCAAGTGTTTCCAGAACAGCCAAGTGTCCCCAGCCCTGCCTAGGTAGCGGCTTCCAGGGGGTTAGCCAGAGTCCCCAGCCCTGCCTGGGTAGCAGCTTCCAGGGAGTTATTATTTTAGTGATAACTAGGAAAGAAATCAGGTCAGTAGCACTTCCCCCTATTGTTAGTTCTTTTTATCAGAGCCTGGAAAAACCACAGCAGTCCCCAAGGGCCTGGGGCAGAGTAGGGCTCCGGACAGGAAACACAGAAATGGTTTCAGCAGGTGAGAGAGCCCCATGTGTTGAGACCTGGAACAGGGTGGACTGTACAATCAAAGCATTGTCCTAACTTTTTGAAGTTCTCTTTTCTGAGAAGCTCAGAGCAGCTCACAGGCAGAGCCTTTCTCCCCTGCTTCCAGGGACGAAAGGTCAAGAGAAAGTTGCAGGAACTTCTGCAAGTACAGGGACAATGGCTAGGGGAGGCAGAATCCTTCAGCTGGGCACTTCAGCTTCAGGCACCACCACCTACAGCTCTTCTGAGCTCTAATCATCTTGTTTGAAAATTAAAGTGACAGCACCCATTCTGCTTTGGGGCCTGCAGGAAGCTTGGAAACCCCTGTAGGTGCCAGCTGCAGACAGGACAGAAGAAAGTTTTTCCTCGACACAGCACTTTGGATATCAGGAAACCAGTATCTGTTGGTTGAGCGCCAAGACGAACAGGCAGCTGAATCTCTGGTTGAAGAACAAACAAGGACTTGTCCCTCTGTCTCAAGGATGTCGGGGCAGTGGGGTGGGGGAGAGGAGTGAGAACTTGGGTTTTCCAAGGGTGGGTTGTGATTTGATGCATTGATGGCGATTCTTACAGTGTGTGGTAATGATTGACGGTTATAGAGACAACTGTGTTTATCTACATTGTGATGGCAACACATAAATGTTGGGTATGCAAGAGATACAGAGATGGAGGTACACACATGAGCGATTGATATACATGACAATGATAAGGGATATATAGATAAATTATAGATACAAAGTTATGTAAATTAATAATAGATAAAATTATTGAAGACAAACAAATGATAGATAATAGATGATAGCTAGCTAGGTCATCTATAGTAGATTGATATATAGATACATATACAGATAAATATTTTTGTTTCAAGGTTAAGCTACCAGTATAGGGTATGGGTAATTATGGAATGCAAAGGCCAGTGAAGAATACTCCGAGCAGTGTACTATACAGAGCCTGTTCCTCTCAGAACCAAACCTGCTTTTCCCCTGCAATATGGATTAAATTCCGAGCCACTTATCGTCTTATTCATTCATTGATTAGCTTAGGTTCAAAATACTGATTGCTTGGTAGATGCCCAGCTCCGGGCAGAGATGCTGGGATGTGAGCCCTGAGGAGGCAGACCCATACACTACCTACAGCCCTACCTTCTGCAGAGCACAGAAACCTGGCACGGTTAGCACCACACTGGAGAACAACCCTCTGGTAACCATCACCATCGAGGGTCCTGTGACCACCATGAAAGCCAAAGTCCTGGGAGTGGGGAGCAATGGCAGAGGAGTGAGCAATGCAGGAGGCTGAGAAGGACTGGGTAGAGATGCCAGACAAGGGTGAATCAACATGGAGCAGAGACCACACCACACAGGGACAGGAATTATTTTGAGAACACCAGTAGCTATATGACATTGTTTTGTGTTGCTGTAGCAGGATCCCAAAACACAGTCTTGTCTGTGCAGAAAAGATTGTTTCTCAATTGTGAAGGCCCGGCAGGCTAGGGTAAGAGGTTAGCATTAGGTAAATACTTTATGGCTGCACTGTCTCACAATGAGAGGACAATTAAAAAGCCAAGGGCTTAGCACACCTCTGCACGGTTAACCCACCTTACAGAACATTCGTGAGGGTTGGACCTTCGTGATGTAATCCCATTATTGAACTTTCTACCCCCAAACCATTGTTGCACTGAGGCTTAAGTTTTCAGCATAAACTTTAAGGAACAAATTCAAACCATAGTGGGGACATGACCAGATTTCTGGGAAATCAAGAAAGGAAGCCACTCTGAGATGAGAGTCCTTGAACTGAGGTGCAGAGTACAGAGGCCTGAAAAATGGAGTAGCCTAGGATCTGTGGCTAACAAATACAGAATCACCAAGGACATAGACAGGAGGAAGTCCTGGCCTGAGGCACACTAAGAGATAAACACCTCACATACATCGGGCATCTATCTGGTTTTGCCCAGACTATTCAGAAAGAATTTGTCTATGTTTGGATGGAAACTCACAGTGACGGGTATCGCTGTGTAAAGCGCCTGCCGGTAGAGGACATGGGGAAGGGCTTCCAAGTGATCTACGAGGGCTTCCATGTTCTAGAGAAGTCATATTATCTGTCTCTGGATGATGCTGACAACTCGACTCTGTTCTAGTGACACTTAACCCTTACCTGCCTGGCACCCTTCTTCACCATAGTATACCTCCCCCAGGTCTGTACAGCCATTTAACCCCAGACAAACCAGGAGCTGCCTGCCATTCCTTAGGCTTTTGTCTGCTTTTCAGTCCCGTATCTTCCCATTCATGACAACTGAGTTCAACCTCAGATGCTCTCAGGGGCACTGACTTCTGCCTCTTGTGCCCTCCTATAGAGATACACTGGGATGCCCAGCCTGTGCAACCATGACTATATTAACTCCCCTTCCCCTGGAGACTCATTCTGCCTGTCTCCAGGGCCAGCATAGAGATGACCAGAAGTCCTGACCTGCCCTGGCTTCCTTCTTTCATAGGCATCTCTCCTTCCCTGTCCTCTTTCATGAAGAGCCCAGCCACACATGGCCTAACACATCCCTACCAGAGCAGGACCCAAGGGGCACGTCAGTGGGGTAGATTCCCAGGCAGCTGCCTGTGGGGGGTTGGTGAACTTGTGAGGGGCAAAGAAGAGGGGTATAGTCTTTTGTTTCAGATTCACAAAGATCCTGCCTGCCTGCCTGCCCGCCTGCTCGATGATAAACATCTGGTGGGTGTAGACTATTGGGTGGTTACCAGATGTCTCGACGTTTGCAGCTGTGTGTTGTCCTGAAGACTGAGCGTCCAGCTGTTTGGCCCGTGCAGTCCTTTAAACATCCGGCACTGGTGAGCCTTGCACATAAAGAAAGGGTCTCTCACAGGGCTTCTGTAGACCTTCTCGGTGGCATCTCAGCCACTGACCCAATCTTAAAGTCTCTTGTCTGAAAACTTGGGAAATTATACATTTCTCCCCTCATTTTCCTGACACCAATTTGTGAGACTGTCTCCAATGAGGTTAGGGTTCCTTGTCCATCTGCGATGTGAGCTCAGGATGGAGGGTAATAGGAGAGGACCACAGGGAATGTCTGGGCTTCCATTCTGAAAATGGTAGCTGCAAATGAACCCATGAGATGGAGCGTAAAGCCCCATGTACAGGGCATCAGAGGCAGGCCAAGGCAGAGATGCTGAGATCTCCCACACGAGCGAAGGAAGCGCACTAACGAGGCATTCAGCTCACCCTGTTTCTGTCTCTCCTGCTCTATTACATGGACACTTAGATGAAGCTGTCATAATTAGCACTTAATAATCAATGCTCCTATCCAGGAACACTGCCTGCCCATGACCCTACGTGGCTAAAGGTAAGAATGTGAGCTCTCGGAGTCCTGGTACTAACTTTTTTACAGCTAAAAAACCACAGGAGACATCTTCCACTTTCCGGGTCAGTGAGGGGCAGATTCTAGGCAACATGGATATAGCTATGATGCAGCTGTTGTGTAAGAGAGGGCAAAAAGCATGGGTGATACACATAGGAAAAACTGCAAGGCAGCCAACGCAAGAGGCCTTTGAGTGTACAAGTGAATGGTGGCCACCTCCAAGGATCTGGCCTCAGACCAGTGCCCAAATCTGTCACCCCATCGCCATACTCCATTTTTACGGGCAAGGATGAGCATACACAAATACATGTGGGCATTAATAAGTAAATATTTCACACATGTTGAGAGAATGAAGCAAAAACGAGGATGGTCCTCACCAAGACAAATTCGCAAACCTGTGTTCGCACACCAAGACACCTGAATGAATCTCCTCAAGTCTGTTGCATGTCCTCATCTGAATTCCCCCTTCTCTCCTTCATGGCTCCCCTCCTGCCCCATATATGCCTGTATGTCCTTCCTCCACATTTCATCCATGTCCTTTCCCTGAATCTTTCTTCCATGACCCTTTCCACTGTCCTCCTCCTCGTCTGTCCTCCACTTCCTGTGCCATGCCCTTCCTCTGATTCTCCTAATTGTTTATACTTAGCCTTGCATGCCTTTCTTAGGGCTGGATCTCTCTTGTGAATTTTGACTCGAGTTAAACCCTACATCAGATTTTCCATCTTTGCCCCAGATTCAACTCCAACCCTATCTTGTGTTTATGAACTTGTTTGTAAGAAGGTGTAAGAAAAAATAGAAAGGCCATAAGACAAAAATCTCTCCTCTGATGATTACCTATCCCAAAATCTTAGAATTCCTTCCTAGCCCCAAAGCAAAGATTGTCATCTTCTGATAGTTCTATGAAATTGGATCCTGACTACATGAAGGTGAACCGATTTGTTTATCATGTGTATTCTAATACTCAGGAAGGTGAAATGTCTAAACTGAGACACTGGGGGAAGAAGGGATCACAACAGAGATATGTACGCCTAGATAGTGGTGAAAACTGGCCATGGGAAGAGAAAAAGAACATTTTCAAAGAAAGGCAAGTAGAATTTAAATAGGCAAGCAGGATGCAGATGAAACAGTGGATCAACAGATAGACCAGTAAAGATATCAAATAAGATAGCAGGACATCGAATAAGCAAGTAGGACATCAGGTGGGTGAGCAAGACATTAGTTATGTCATAATCAGATCAGGAGGAAGTCAGTTGGGCCAACAGTATATCTGATGTGTGTAAAAGTCATCAGCTGGGCTGGTAGGGTAGCCAGTTGGCCAACAAGCTACCCAATGAGCAAGAAGGACTCACGTGGGCCAAGAGGACATTAGATGGGCAGGTAAGATCTTGTGAACTCTGATTCTGAAGATGAAAGGGGCAATCAATCACTGAATGGCCATCAGGAACCTGCTTCCTCCATGTCTGCTTTGCCCATCTACTAGTGCCTCCTGCCCTGGTCATGGTGACGCATCCCAGCTGCAGTGGCCATGAGGCTCTGCTTGTCAGCCTTCCTGACAGGAGTAGCTTCTGGGTACACTTTCTAGGCATCTGCTTCTGTTTGGAAACATGGAGGCCTTGCTAGTGGCTGCCACCCCCCTCAGTAGGAAATGTGTGAAGGGTGTGTTTCAACCTCTCCAGTGGAAGGATTGACTGCAGGCAGGCAGGTTTCTAAGCTCAGAATATGAACACTTTAGCTTCCTGAATACTCACTGTGATAGGAAGTATTTACTTAATGGGCCATCAGAATCATCCAGGCAGCATACATTTCTAGGAACTGCTCTTGCTTTGGTTCTGTAAAGCCTTCCTAATCTTTACTCTGCCTTCTATGTTTCTCTCAGTTCACTGCCTCTTGCTGGTTATAACTGTCTACTGTGCTCTAAACAAAACTCATCAGGTGCTTGGAGACAGAATGGAGAGAAAGACTATGAAGAACCCAAGCCACCACGGCAAGCGCATCCAAGGCACAGGAGGAACTTGCCTAGGACCAAGTGGTACTGTTTCCGCATCCATCCCACGGAACATCTCTGCATTGCCTTGTTAATTGGATTCAGGCATTTGCTCAAATAAGCACAGGCTTACCTCTGTTTCCTCAGTGTGGTACATGCTGGCCACATGATAAATGCTTGTTTAAATAGTGAATGAAGACTTGCTACATCCAGCTCAACATGGGAAAACCAGGAGATACGGGCAGTTTATAGTAATCACTGGTAACTAGGATAGGGCTCTTTTTTGTGTGACAATAAACCCATGTTTAACCAAACTAGAGGAAAAGGAAAAGCAGTTCCCACCCTTGAAGCACACTCAATTCAGGTGCTTTCCCATTGCCTCAAAGAAATGGACAGCCCTAGTGTGTTAGGGTACTGTTCAGGGGGCATTTTCTCTAGGTCTCTCTGTGGTAAGATTGTATCTCCTTCACCGGAAAAAACCAAAAAGGATCAAAAGAACTAAGTCTCCAGCTCAGAAAGCAGCCAGTGGCGGTTTCTAGGTGCCAGAGGTCAAAGCCAGCTGATCACAGTCATTGAAGTCAAAGCCAACTGATCACAGCCATTACACCCTAACGTGTCTCCATGGAACTGTTTCTCCTCTGCTCTGCGCCCCTGGGAAGAGCCAGAAATGTGGGGCAAACAAAGCTTATTTAATTTCCATAAAATCCTTTCTCAAGACCGCAGACCTTCCATGTCCTTTTCAATATCTTTCTTGATGCCCTTCTCATTGTCCAGTCCCTTCACCTTCCTTTCCTCTTGTGTGGCCCCTTATTCCATGTGCTCCTCCACATTCCCTCTGTGTTCTCCTCTATATCCCCCACGTCCAGCCTCTGCTCTCGCAACCCTGTGTCCTCCTCCATGTTCTACCTCTGTCTTTCCTCTTCCATGTCCCTCCTCCGTTTACTCTTCCACAAACTCAGCTTTTAGAAGGTGATGGACTCTAACAGTTCAAAGTCTATTTACTTCTAGCAGGACATATAAGATTAGAAAGTGTAGTTGAAATTTGAGTCTCTATGACAAGGTAGTTTGGGGATTTGTCTTCCCAGACTTGCAAGGAAGCATATACTTTACTTTAAATTCGACATGGCATAATGAATAGGTAATGTATCTTAATCTTTTTACCTAATTAGATCCAATTTTCTGCTAAAATATACAAACATATTCAGAAATAAACACAAGGACAGGCACATCTGTTTATTGTCCTGTATCTACCTGGTGACAAGTGCACTCTGGGATCCGCAGCCACACTCGGATGCAGCAACTGGAGGGGAAAGTGGTCCAGGAGCTCTGGTGTATGCAGAGCCCCGAGGGCAGTGAGGCATCAAGGTGGAAGTCCCCAGCTACAGTCTCTACTGGCTTCAAACTGAGAAAATTAGTTGGAGAACCCTGCCTTCTGGAATCCTGCCCTCTTCCTCCAGTCTCCTTTCTAATTGAAAATTCTGATAATTAATTATAGTCTACTGCAAGCTACATCTTCTACTTTTCAATAGAAAGTGTGCTTACC
>LOJH01003948.1:9776-33423 GCA_001685095.1 Ellobius talpinus
TAAACAGAGAATTCTCAACAGAAGAATCTCAAATGGCTGAAAGACACTTAAGAATTTGCTCAACATCCTCCATCAGGGAAAGGCAAATCAACATGACTCTGAGATCCCTTCTTACACAGGTCAGATTGACTAAGATCAAAAACACTGAAACTAGCTTATGATGGAGAGGACGTGGAGCAAGGGGAACACTCCATTGCTGGTGGTAGTGCAAACTTTGGAAATCAGTATGATGGTATCTCAGAAAATTAGGAATCAATCTACCTTAAACACAGCAATACCAATCTTGGTCATATACCCAAAAGATGTATCCTGATGCCACTAGGACATTTTCTCAGCTGTGTTCATAGTAGTATTACTCATAATAGCCAGAACCTGGAAACAACCTAGATGCCCCTTAACCGAAGAATGGATAAAGAAAATATGATACATTTACACAATAGAGTGCTACTCAGCAGGAAAAAAAAGAATGACATCTTGAAATTTGCAGACAAATAGGTAGAACTAGAAAAAAAAACATCCCGAGTGAGGTAACACATACACAATCACCCTATGTATTCACTCATAAATACATATGAGACATAAAGCACAGGATAACCAACCTATAGTCCATGACCCCAGAGAAGCTAGGTAATAAGGAGGACCCTAAGAAAGGCATACATTGATCCCCCTGGAAAGGGGAAAAAGATACAATCTCTGAGAATTTGGTAGTGTGGGGGGGGAGAAGGGAGGGCAGAAGGGGAGGGGGAGGGGAGAATGGAAGTGGTGAAGAGAGCATGAGAGAACAGGATGACTGAGACGGGGGAAAGGCAGAGAGGGAGAGCAAGGAAAGAGATACTTTGATTGAGGGACCCATTATGAGGCTAGCGAGAAATTCCCAGCAATTCACAAGGTCAACCCCAGCTAAGTAAGACCCTAAACGATAGTAGAGGGGGTACCTTTACTGGCCTTCTCCTGCAATCAGATTGATGACTGATTTAATTGCCACCCTAGAACCTTCATCCAGCAGCTGAGTGAAGCAGAGGCAGAGATCCACAGCGAAGCACAGGGCCAAACTCTCCGAGTCCAGTCAAAGAGAGGGAGGAGCGATAATACAAGTAGATCGGTAAAGACAATGATGGGGCACCCCCAGAAACAGCTGTCCTGAGCTAGCGGGTGCTCACTGACTCCGGACTGATAGCAAGGGTACCTGCCTAGGACCAATCTAGGCCCTCGGAATGCGGGTGACACTTGTGTGGCTAGGGCAGTCTGTGGCACCGCTGGCAGTGGGACCAAGATTTATTTCTACTGCTTGAACTGGCTTTTTGGAGCCCATTCCCTTTGGAGGGCTGTCTTGCTCAGCCTNGGGGGGGGGGAGGGCCTTGGCCCTACCTCAAAGTGATATGCCAGCCTTTGTTGACTCCCTTACCATCTATAAAGAATCAAAGGGGAGAGGATGGGTGAAAGGTGGGGGGAGTGGGAGGAAGAGGAGAGGAAACTGGGATAGGCATGTAAAATAAGAAAAGACTGTTCTAAAATAAATAAATAAAAATTAAAAAAAACTCTCAGTGTGCTTTTTTTCTTACATTTGTCTTGTTCCAGATGTCGAAATATGTGTTCAATCACAAAGTACACTGTCTTTCCTGTAAGAACATTTTTTGATGCTTTAAGCATAAAACCTCTAGAGAAAATTCTAGTAATTTATTATAAATCTAAAAATTATGTTATACTCTCAGGCCTGACATGGTGGAAATAGAACCCCCACCGGTAATGGAATTCTTGAACAGTTCTGCCTGCCGCCTCTAGATGTCTCACCAAGATTCTCATTGCAGAAAACGACCTGATGCAATACACCAAATTATAGGCTTGGCTGAAATGTCATCTTGGGAGCAAGGAATAAATCATATGAATTTAACTGCACTTGGATTAAAACATTCCATCAGTATTTTTTAACTTTCTGGAAAAATGAAAATAACAGATGGTTGGGAGAATAGCAGATTTATTAGAAAAATAACTTTGTATTAGTCATTCTGATGAGTCACATCCCAAGGAGCCCTGCCTCTTCTGTGATGATGAACAGTTTCCAGGTGTAACCCTTGATATGAGAGAAGTAATATTTAAGATAATGTTTATTGGACCTTCTAAACATTTTTTACTTGGAAAATATTCTCATCACTTATATCCAAGCTGATGAAGTATAAAATTCAACATCTTAATATATGTGTTTGCGATATGCTTTTTCAAATATAATAGTGATTTACCCAGGGAAAATGACTCTATAAAATAAGGCAGTAACCAAAAAAACAATTTTATTTTTTAGGAGAATTTGAAATGCTCTTTGATGGTCCAAAATAGTAATTCGTGAATAGTTTGGACATCAGTATGAGAAATAATTCTTCCAGAGTATTCTTATTAGTAAAATATTTCTGAATGTACTATAGTATAGAAATAATAACTTACTCTGTATTCAGATACTGTATTAATATTGAATGTATGTGGAAAATCTGACAATACATTAATTGGGTGGTTTAGAAATAATATACCGATTCAGGTGTTGCTGTGACTACTTCAATGTGCTAGAGAGCACGATAATTTCCATGTAGGGATGTGTTGTGCTTGTAGCCCAAAGTCTAATTTCTCGACAGTGAAGGCAGTAGGATATCTTTTCATTCTCTGAAGCTGTCCTGAAGAATGCAGCCAATGTAAGTGTACTCAAAACAAGGTATGGAATCTCTTTATCCTCCAGCCTACTTAGAAAAACGTTTCCTTTCTTTGCAGTTGTTTTGTTCTAGGCTAGCCTCTTTGTCTTTTAGTATCTTTGTTTCATGACTTTTGCCATTCATTCTGACTGACTTCAAATCAGAAACAGAGCTAGTAAAAGTTGGTTCTCAATATATGTTTGGTAGCACCCTAAATAACATTTTTGAAAGCACCATGCATTGCTTGTATTTCTCAGTTTGATTTTAAGAAAGTAAGTTTTTCTTTAGTTGAGTAGGTGAATTTGGATTATACATTGTTCATGTGCAAGTGTACACACACATATACAGAGAGAGTGAGAAAGAAAGAATATTTTTAATCAAATATTTCACTATTTCATTTAATTTTTTAAAGTAACATCATTAGCTACTTACTAAGTTATGAACCTTTAAGTTAGATTTTATAATTCTCCATAGGGTAGTTCATGCTCTTTACCAAGTGTGTTCTGCCTCTAGCAACTGTAAATATAATTCTTAAGCCCCTTCCTATTAATACCTACTGTCAAAAACTCCCTGTTCAATTGAAAAATGACCTACTTGTTTCATTGCTCCACTGAGGTAAACATGATCTAATTAATTCCTACATGAAGACCAACCATGCCTCTGTCTAAATTTTCACATCACCCAAGTTAGTAAATATGACTTATTTTAAGCATACTACCTGGATTCAACACCATTTCAAGGAAATGAATGGCATTTGACAGCCTGCCTGTTAAAGGAGCAATTACAGCCCGTGCTGTCCCAGGAAAAAAAAAAAAAGATGATCCAGTTCTGAAAAGATGCTAATGAGAAGACACCAGTAAGAAGAGAGACTATGGGGCACTGAGAAGTTAGAGAAAGAAAAGACAAAGGTATCAGTGAGCTACAGAAGCAAAGGAGAAGGGAAGAGTGGGGGAGAGAATGAACAAGAATAATGCACGTTCCTTTGTGTCTGAGTGTGCTCTACCTGAGATCTTCTGTCTCATCCCCACCTTGTCTTGACATCCAGTGCTCGGTTCCTGGAGTTCACTGGAGAGACACCTACAATTAACGTCTGTTTTTCCAGCTGGAGATCTACCAAGGCTGAGTGAGCGGTGTAGAACGTAAGAAACATGGAGGGGAAATCAACGCTACTGTCCTGAAGCCCCACCCTTACTCTATATGATACTCTAGCAGCTTCCGTGACCCCTTTGACCTGAGTCATAGATGACATGTAGAGTGTGTCCTGAGAACCTGGATACTAAAGCAGCTGGAATTACACAAGAAACCACGCTAAAACTTCAAGGTGCTGTGTTTGCCTGTGAGACTGAAAAATGTATCAATTTTGAACATTGTTGTTTGGATGGTCCATCTACATTCTCTTGGTCTCTGACAATTTTGAGATCTTACGCTGGACTTCGGGCATTGCTCTTTAAGGTGTGATGTTTTAATAACCAACTTTGGAAATCAATGTGAATACATTAAATTTAATCCTCTAGTCATAATGAATACACAACTTTTGTTAATATGGATGGATAGATTTATATTACAAAATGAGCTAATGTTAAAAAGAAACATTTTATTAATATATTATATTAATATATGAACATTTATTTACTTGGCTTTTTACATAGAATCTTATTATGTTGTCCAGTCCTCAAAAATACATTGGTTTCTTTTTTTTAATCAATTTCCTAACTTTAGATTGTAAATTTAGATATTCTGGTTTCTGGAGCAATGGAAAAACCTGGAGTTTTCCTACCAAACAATGTTTATACATCACAGAGAGGACACTGTTTATCAATAATTAGTTTACCTTATGAATACTTAATGCCAATTTCCTCAGATTTTACATCGCTGAATGTAAAGTTTAGTAAGCATGTCAAATGTGTTGAGAGAAAAGCAAGGAGGTAAGAAAGAAGCTTGTGTGCCATCTGCATCACCAACCAGGTTTCTCTGGTTCATTTCAGGTCGCAGAACAAGCAGATCCTTTGATTTTCATAACACCAGAGGTTCGTGCACACAGACCAAAACACCACCGAAGTGACTGCAATAAAACTAGCATGTAGTTAATATTAGAAAACGCCATGGTCAGCATTGCTTCATGGCCACGTATGATTACGATCATACCATTTCCTCTTACTTCTCTTTGTATCTTTCTTATCCCCAGATTGTAAAGGAGCAAGATTCCAAGTATTAGGAAACTTATTTTTTTTATAAACTTTATTATTGAAATTTTAAAAACTAAAACAGTTGAAGAACAAAACTGGGGCAAATAACTAAATGCAAACCAACCAGAAACTGTCGTGTTTTATTTTGTGTCTATTTTAAAGCTAAAGCTAAAATGAAAATAAGATAAGACTTTCCAGTTTATTAACTTTTTAATATCACATCCATACACACATGGCTACACATCTCTCCTCTGACTTAGATGAAGCAAGCTGCCTGCTCAACAAGGGTAATGCATGCAGCAAAAGTCATTCCTTATAGTTCAACATGACATTTATTAAATACACGTCAAATATTCAGTATGATTTAGCCAATTCAGCACAAGTGACAAAGCCTTCATGAGAACGGCCACAGTGTTAGGCTGGCAGAAAAATAGAATCTGGGTGGAGAAACAGGAAAATAAAAAAATAAAAGTTCTCTTAAGGTCAAGGGCAACAGCTGAGCAGCTCCGGGGCTACCTGCTTCAAAGGATACAGTGTCTTGTGTTTATAGATAAAATGTTGGTTTCTATGGGGGAAGGGTGGTCACGCGAACAAATATCCCTGACACCCAAACAAAATAATCCCAAATAAAGTGGGTGATGTAGTCAGTAGTAAAAAGGGATATAACTATTCATGGGGAAAAATGTATGACCTCACCATGTGAGAATACAGAGCCATTCATCAGCGTGTTCCAGCTTTCCTTGATTACTTGCCTTGAATTTCATGGCTCGGGCCCTTTCCCTTTCCACCCAGGGTTAGCTCGTTTGATTGCAGATACTAAGGGTTTCTCTGGAAAGGGCAGGTTTGAAGAAAATTCTTAGTGTGTAAGAACGTTTTCCTGCAGACACTTTAAAGACCCTCGTCCTGAGTGACACACTACTCCTAACTCTTTATTGCGCTTTCGTCTGTTTTGAAATGTTATGATGGCCTTTGGTCTCAGGAAAGCTTCATGCTAGCATCACTGGAAGAGAAGTCTCTGTCATCAGGAGAAATATATTATAGTAATAATATAGGGAACTGTGTTTACAAGAGGAGGAACAAGCTAAAAATATCCTTGTAAGCAGGCTAGGATATAATTTTCAATTGTGGTTCTTGCTTAAATCTTTAAGGGCTATCAGCCCATCTCTTGATTCTCCAAAAGCCCCCTAATTTAGCCAAGTCGCTACACACAACTGGCCTAAAACTTCAACCAAACTCTTCATGCAGTGTTGTGTATCTAAGGAAACAAATGCAGACAACGAGGCCATGTGCACTTCAAAGATTTTTCAGAATCTAGCAATGCTATGTCATCCAGGAGCCAACTGCTCCCACTATTAAAGTTCCAGGCCCCTGGCTCCTGCTCCTGCTTTCAGCCCCTGTGTTCTAGTTATTTCTAGATATTGGGTTTCTACAGTGGGGTGGAGGGTAGGGGAGCAAATGGCTACTGCATTCATAACATTCACAACTTAAAATAGCCAATAAAACTCCAGAAATAAGATGATCTTGATCAATTTGGTGGTTTCTATTATGTCACATCCATCATTACCAATGTAAACAGTGTCCTGGTGGCTGATGAAGAGTATTTCCTAGGCCCCCTTTCTTGAGAATCAACAGGGCAAGTTCAGAAATATTTTTCTGATATTGAATATCCTAGGGCCCTGAGACTGTGCTCTGAGAAAGACAGTTCCGATCTCTGTGCTGCCAAAGTCTGGTCAGTATAAACCAAACCAGGCCGCCATGGCTTTACTGTATCTAACTGAACAGTTTCTAGAAGAACCACACAGGACCAAGTAGCTCAGGGTCTGATGCATCAACTCTGATCAGCAGGAGATGTGTTGCTAGTTCTCCAACGCTTCAGGAACGTCTCCAAACAGCCTGCTAACAAGAAGGGTCTGAGGACCGTGGCTCTCGGTGGCTTGAAAAGGGCTTTTTAGCATCTCGTCATGTGCCTTTCCTGATCTCTACAGTGGAGAAAGAATCTGGTCACAAGCATCTCAAATTCCAACCCCTGCGCCCAGGCCAGGGGCAGATCTGTCATGCTCCACCCACACAGAGTCCAAGCTACCACAGGTGAGATAGATAGGTGGAGTTTTGCCCAAGCCACTGCATTACTACCATGCTGTCTGTGCATGCCTGCATGGACTGGGGAGCCAGAAGAAATGTGTCCACCCATATTTCTTTGCCTCAGTCTTGGCATTGGTCCTGTTGGCTTTCCATATGAACATTTTGAGTTCACCCTGAGAGAATCCCCTCTGCTCGTAGGCACATCTGTCATTCGCTGAATAGAAATGGAATCGATGGTAAACCCCATTGGATTCACATAGCATATACTTTATACTTCTCATATTATTGTCATTTACACAAGGCTGAATATATGTCTTTTTTCTTTTGGTTGTATGTGAGAGAATGTGGTGTGTGCGCAACATATTTACGCCTCTGTGTGTGGATGCCTTGTGTACAGTTGTGGAGGTCAGAAAAGGACAATGAGTGTCCTACTGTGTCCTTCTTGGCCTTGTTTTTTCTAGACAGCTCTTTCATTGAGCCTGGACCTAAGCTGGCAGCCAACAGGTGCCAGTGACCCTCCTGTCTCTGCTGCCCAGTGTGCTTGGGTCATGACGTAAAGTTGAAGTCAAGTTTAAGTGTTCAAACTCATGTTTTCATACTTGTACACCAGGTACTCTGACCCACTAAGTTGCCTTTCCATCCCTTATGTATAAATATCTGTAGACATTTTTCTACAGTGACTTGTTCACCCAAACTGCACACTACTTACTAATATTTTTTAAGTAATTCAAACTCGGAGTTCTCGCAAGAGCAGATAAATATAAATAGTCTGTTCAATATGTAGTTGGCTAATAACTAATATTGTAAAATCAATATTATTTCCAGTATAATATCCACACATTGAAATTCCCATATCAAAGTCATTGGTCAATGATATATCAGAATTGTTTGTTTTGTGGTGAAAGTAAGCATAGTGTACCATGGTTTCCCTCATGACTCCTCACTGTAACCAAGGTAACCTTCTGGTAGAGATATTGATCCAGAAGGAAACTGCATCTGTAGACACAGGAAGCACAGTGATAACTTTCCAAATGTTTCTTAATTTTGTAAAAAAATATAGATTTATTGGAAGTTGCGAATCGAGAATATACCATGTCCTTTATCAGCTTTTACTGGGTAGTTAAATCTTATGCAATTTTGATAAAATATAGAAATTAAAAGTGACATTACAATGAGTGCCACTGTAGACTCCATTTAGAGCTCTCCTAAAATCAAGATATCCTCCCAGAATAGCTCACTCACGCTAGATCTTCCCTACATAGTTATAGCCCCTGATACCCAGTAATCTGTTGCTTGAATGTGTATGGCTTTTCACTGCAAGGAGGTTTTAGAAGTGGAATCATGCATTTTATCAGACAAGTGGCCTTCATCACTCAGCATAATGGAGAATCAAATTTTGCTTCGTTCTTTATTTATTGCAGAATAATATTTCAATTTACATTTATTTTGTATTGAATTTATCTATAAGTGACTCCTTACATCAAATCATGTACCAAGGGGGCTAATAAACATGAATGATGAATTGGGAATATTGAAAACAGAAAAACATAGTGTGCTAACCTTAGCGACTGGTTAGCCGCGTCACTATGGTTACATTTCACAGTTGGCTCTGAATCCCCTGGCATGCAGAAAGAAGAGACAACATGATAAATGGCACAGCTCTCATTAGAGAGAAGGAAGCCTGCCAGTGCCTAAATGCAGAGACCTTTCCTGCTGGTGTTAAATGTAGAAAAGATAACTCATGAGAAGTTTTCCACGGAGCGTATTGATGTGATGGATAGCATTCTCCACAATGTTTCTACAGCGAGTGCAAACAGGGACGCTGCTTTGCAGGCTACTTCTCTTTATGAGTGTCATCACTCAGAGGCAGAAAGCAAACAATTAATAAAGAGCGGCTTTATGAAGTCCCAAAGCCCAGCACCTCAGTGCTATGAGAAGGAGTCTTATAAGGGGCTCCTAAGGTCACTACTATGAGATGCAGCACAGATCCTCTTGCTTCTTCTTTGTAGGTAACTAAGGCCATGTGGACAGAGAGAATGAATTAAGCATAGCGCAGCTTGTATTTTCCAACAGGATACTCAGTCTACCATCATATGCATGTGTTTCTGCTGCTTATATTTCTAGTAGGGGAGCCACGGGGTCAGGGAGTGTGTATAGCAGATACAGACCAGAGTGGTCAGCCAGCTTTCGTCCTACCACAATCAGGAAAACCGAAAGGTGACTAAATTGGAGAAAGGGGATCAGTAAGAGCTGAAGAAATGGTTTACAGTTAAGAGCACATATCCCTCGTGTAGAGGATCTGAGTTTGGTCTCCAGTACCACAACTACATGTAAATCTAGCTCCAGAGGATCTGGATTCCACAGGCAGCACCTGTTCTCAGATACATATCCCCCCACACACACACAAACACACACATACACAAATAATTTAAAAGTAAAAGACAAGATAAAATGGGAGAGAGAATAAAAACCATAGTGATATGTTTGTATGAAAACCTCACAATAAAACTCATGGCTTCATATTTTAAAATTTTTAATTAAAAATATATTTCTACTATTCTATAGTGATTTATACACACAAAATATCTTGGTGATTTTTTTATCTATTCTGAGGAAGTCATAATTAAGCAATTTTCTGATTGGCTACAGTTCATAGCTAAGACTTCACAAACTGGGGCAGCTGTGATATTGGGTCTAGGTAGCACTATCTTGTATGAGCATCATCACACATGGACTCCATTCATAGCAGGCAGAATCTCATTGCAGGCCAAGACAATGTGATTTGAAATTGCCTTCTTTTTCTGGAATTAAACTGGCCCCTCAATTATCCTAAAATTTTCTCACATACTTGACTTTAGTTCAGAAGAACAAAATGGGATAAAACAAATCTTTTAAAATTATAATTATAAAATTATAAATTATAAAATTAGAAACTGTTGTGTTGTGTGATATTTTGATTGCATCTAGCTATAAACTTTATTTTGAATAAGAGTGCAGAGATAGTCACAATCTGACCAAAGTTAACTATAGAGGTTTTGAACTACCAAGGAAGTAGTAAGGAGGGACTTAGAGAGGAGCTCAGCCCTTTTGGATTAAGAAATGGAAGAGAAAATAGGAGACTGGTGGCTTCTCTCCTTCTTTGCTCATTCAGGTTTTTACTCTGATATCTGATTCTGGATTTTTCATTGATAAAGAATAATTTGAAAAACACATCAAAAATGCATTTTTTAAAAAAAATATTAATGTGAAAAAATAAAGATGGAAAAGCTAGCTTTCAACCATTGTACAGGAGTGGGCTTCATGGAAGAGGTGCTGTTTGTAATTTTGGAGGTTTGTTTCTACTAATTTCTTCTCCCTTTCCTTTCCTTTGTCCATCTCCTCTACCACCAATTCCCCCCATTTCCCTACTTCCATCTTTGGGGTCATGAACAAACAAACACAAATGAGCTAAAACCATCCTTAGGCTATCATTCTGGAGAAACCACATGTAGAAAGTACACAAAGATAGGGTTTTGTTCAATAGCTCTTCTATTTCAGAGCTATTCAAATCATCCATAAAGAAGTTGTAGAGGTGATTGAGTCAGGTACTACTCACTGCAATCTCAGGAAAGGATGCTAATCTGCTTTCAGTGAGACTGGGAGTAAATCATGTAGGTTCCTAAAGTATTGAACTGCAAAGAACTCTATTATTTGCAAATGCTGATGTTAAAAATGTAAGGAATATCTGGGATGACAAAGTCAGTTTTGAATCATCCTGGAGATATTCTTTACATAGTAAGGAAAATGAAGCACCTTTTTGTGGAAGTGATCTTCTGAAAGTTCTCCTTAGGAGAAAAGACAATAAAACCCAAACTAAGTGGAACATGGAATTCACACACACAATCCTGCCACTGTGCAAGTGGGGACAGGAGCATCAGCCAGGGCCAGCTTTGGCTACAAAGGAAGTTTAAGTCCAATCTAAAACACACAAAGACTAACTAAAAAATGTACAAACAAGCAAACTGACTCGAGTTCAGCTCCTAACACCTATATCTTGTAGTTCAACCCCAAGGGAATCTAACACCTCTGGTTCCCAGTAATGGCACTCATGCACACATATGCCCACATAGACAAACGTATAAACATAATTAAAAGTAAAATAAAATTTCAAAGACGTCAGTAGAGAAGCAAAAAATTATCCTAGAATTAAATGAAAATTAAAGCACAATATAGTAGAAGCTGCTTTTCTATTAATGGAAGTGGTGTTAAGAGGAAGTTTATAGCTGCAAATGCCCATATATTAAAAATTTCCAAATTACTTAGTAAATAGTATAATGATGAATATCAATGTCTTAGAGAAAGAAGAAACTAAATGAAAAGTTATAGAGTGGGCAGAAATAATAAAGATCAGAGCAGAAATTAATGGAATAAAATGAAAAAATAACAACACAATGAAAAATGAAGATTCAGATCTTTTAAAGATGAAGAAGAGTGACCAGCCTTAAAAGAAAAAGAAAAGAAAAGAAAACCTATGTAAAGACTGAGTTGTGTGTTTTCTCAAATAAGAAAATTTGGAATAAGAAGGGAGACATTACAACATACACTACTGAAATTCAGGAGATCATTATGACAAACCTTAAAAACCCATGTCTCAATATAAAGGGAAATTAAGGTGAAATTGCATACTTTGCTAGATACATATGGCCTACAGAAATTAAACAAAGAGTATACAAAGTACTTAAATAGATCTACACTAAGCATGAACATTAAAGCAATAATACAAGGTCTCTCAACTAAAGCACAGCCCTAAATGGATTCACTACCACATTCTACCTGGTTTAAAAAAGAAAATAAAATCAATGCTCCTCAAACTAAGCAAAAAACAGAAATAGAAAGAATGACACCAAACTCATACTATAATGTTACCCTCATATCAAAATCAGATAAGAACACAACAAAAAAGAAAATTATGGGTTAAGCATCCTAATAGACATGGATGCAAATAAAATTTTCAATAAAATCTCTATTAATAAAATACATGCAAATAAAATTGAACTACACATAAAAAAGCATTCACCAAGATAAAATGGGGATAATTCTAGCTAAATAAGGGTGATTCAAAATAAGTACATAAATAAAGGTAATATATTGCATTAATAGATAAACTAAAGGACAGAGATCATGTGATCATCTCAATAGATACCAAAAAGACTGTTGACAAAGTTAAATGTAAACTAAGTATAAAAACTTGAAGGAACCCAGATGTGGTGGTTTGAATAAGGATGACCTTCATAGGTTCAGATATTTGAATGTTTAGTCACTAGGAAGTGAATCTCTGATATGATTAGAAGGATTAGAAGATATACTCTTGTTGGAGGAAATGCATCATTGGGGCTGAGTGTTGAGGTTTCAAAAAGCCCATGCAAGGACCAATCTTTCTCTGCCTTTTGGCCTATAGATCAGGATTCAACTCTCTCCTGCTCCAGCACCTACTTGTACGCTGCCGCTGCCATGTTTCCTGCCAGGATGACAATGGTCTAAGCCTCTGAAGCTATAAGCAAGACCCTAATAGAACAGTGACTAAAGCATCAAATAGAAAAAAAAATCCACCAATTATTATTGAGATTATATTAATAACCTTTATATTAAAGCAAGTGAAGCATTACTCAAAACATTCCATGAAAATTATGAATTAGTCAAGGGTGATTACATTCTCTATTATAATACAGTATGATCCATGGAGTCTTATCTAGGGCAATAATATAAGAGAAGGAGGTAAGAGACACACAAATAGAAAAGAAAGAAGTTAAATTACCCCTTTTATAGACAATAAGATCACATACAATCTTAAAGGTTCCAACGAAACTCTTTTAGAAGTACTATGCACTTTCAGCCCAGTAGGAGGACTGATTTTTGTCATACAAAAGCCAGTAGCTTGTCTATGAAATAATGAGCATGCTGAGAAAAGAAACAGGAAAACAATCCCATTCATAAGAGTTTGAAAAATACTTGGGTAGAAATAAACCAAGCCAAGACAGTCATACAGCTTTACAATAAAAAATTTAAGACACCAGAGAAAAATAAAATAAAACAAGATGCTAGAGAAGATAAAATGTATTTCCAGTGCTCACAGATTGGGAGAATTAATACAGCAAGAATGGTTGCCTTACCAAAAGCTATCTATAAATTCAGTCAAATTCCTATTAAAATTTTAATGACATTGTCACAAAAATAAAGGAACAGTTCTGAAAATCAATACGGAAATACAGAAGACCCCAGAAGGCCAAAGCAACCTTGGACAAAACAAACAAACAACCAAACCATAGTAATTGATTTTAAGTTTAAGTTACAATGCAGAGCCTTAGTAATAAGATAATAGTGGCACAAAACAATCATGTATGAGGTGGTTTGAATGAAAATGATGCCCCCCATAGGCTCATAAGGAATGACACTATTTGAAAAGATTAGGACATGTGACATTTTTAGAGTAGGTGTGGCCATGTTAAAGGAAGTGTATTGTTGGGGATGGACTTTAGGGTTCTGTAAATTCAAGCCGGGCTCACTGTCTCTCTCTTCCTGCTGTCTGCTGATCCAGATGTAGAACTCTTGGCTTCTTCTCCAACACCATGTCTTCCTGCACGTCACCGTGCTTCCTACCATGATGCTAATGAACTAAACCTCTGAACCTGTAAGCCAGTTCCAATTGAGTGTTTTTTGTCATAAGAGTTTCCATGGTCACGGTGTCTCTTCAGAGCAGTGGTACCCCTGACCAAAACAATGCAATCTGAAAAGAATACAAAAAATTAAGTCAATAAAGTTATGATCACCTGAGTTTTGATCAAAGATGCTCAAAACACATACTGGAAAAAAGACAGTGTCCCTAGCAAATAGTGTTGGACAAATTGAATATCCCTGTCTTTAAGAATAAAACTAAAGCCATATTTCCAGCATTTTAACTACGTGAACAAAAATCTAATCAAAATGGATCAAAGATGTGGCTGAAAAATTTGAAATTTGGAAATTGTCAAAAGGAAAAAAAAGAAATAATTCATTGACATAAATAAGGGTTTTCTGAGAAGAACTCTGACCGATAAAGAAATAACACCAAGAATTGACAAACTTAAAAACTTCTGACCAAAAAATTAAATAAATAATCGAGTGAAGAGACAGCATAAAGAAAGGGAGAAAGACCAGGTGTGGTGACGCACGCCTTTGATCCCAGCCCTTGAGAGGCAGAGGCAGGCGGATCTCTGTGAGGCTGAGGCCACCTGAAATACACGGTGAGTTCCAGGTCACCAGGGCTACACAGAGAAACCTTGTCTTGAAAAAACAAAAACAAACTCCCAAGAATGGAAGAAAGATGTATGCTAGATGGACATTCAACAGAGGACAAAAATGCAAAAAAGATTTTAAAACTTCAAAAATACAAACAATCCAATTAATAAATACCTAATAAAGTGAACAGACAATTCTTAAAAGATAAAATCCAGATAGCCAATGAGCATGAAAAATATTCAATAGCCTTAGCTGGGAAGAAAATGCAAATTGAAACTATACGGATATTCCTCCCTCAGAATGGTTGCCATAAAGAAAATAAATAATAAAATATGCTGGCGAGGATGTAGGAAAAGGGAATTTTTTATAAACTGGTGCAGGGGTGAGAATTAGTCCAGTCATTAATGGAAATCAGTATGGTGGTTCCTGGAAAGAAATCTAAAGCTAAGACTACCATGTGGCCTTGTCATACCATTCCTGGGAAAATACCCAAGGATTTTTTAGTCAACATACTACAGACAAACTTTTACACCATTGTTATGTCAATGTTCTATTAACAAATTAGGGGAACAGAGATGTATGTCAGGAGACCAATGTATACAAAACAATCTTTTGTGTGTGTGTGTGTGTGTATGGGTATATATATGTATATATGTAAATTTTATTCAGTCATAAAAAAGAAATTAGTTATTTCTTAGGAAATTAGTGCAATAAAACAAGTCAGACTCAAAATGAAAATATAATGCATCTTCCATTTGTAGTTATTGCTGGATTTTTATTGGTACATAAAACACTACATAGATATTATATCACACATACATATATATCATATATATACATATGTATAAGTTCTGGTTTATGAACTAAAAACAGAAATGAAATTGGAGGAGGAAAATGACAAGAAAGTCGGGAAAGATGTAATATGTCAAAATATGTATACTTGATGCATTTGTAGAAAATTATTCTATGAAACTCAAACTTATGTATGCATAATGAGTACAAATGAATAAAATGTTTGCACATAAATTTTGTATATCACCTTTGCATAGAGCAGTGGCTCTCAACCTGTGGGTCATGTTGCTTTTGGGGGTTGAATGGCCCTTTCATAGGAGTTGCTTAAGACCAGCAGAAAACACAGATATTTGCATTATGATACATAACAGTAGCAAAATTGCAGTTATGAAGTAGCAATGAAAATAATTTATGACTGGGGGTCAAGACAAGATGAGTAACTATGTTTGTTAAAGAGTCACAGCATTAGGAAAGTTGAGAGTCAGTGGCATAGAGGATTTTGCTTGTATAAAAAAATGCTATGGTTGTACTGCAATTGAACTGTTGTAATGTTTCTTATCTCTAGTGAGTTCAAATATCTCAAATTGTTATTATGTTTGCATCAGAATTGCTTTGTAAGATCTCATTATCTTTTATCCATGTTCAAAATTAAAATTTTGTGACTGATAACTAATTTTATCACCAAGTAGGAGTTTTTAATTGATTGCATTTATTTTATCTATCAGCTTCTTTAATTTGTATTATTTGGTCTGTATCTTTCCCCTTTATATTTTCAATTGCTCTAAGTTGTCTTACTTTAATATGTCTCATATGCAATTTATAGGTAGATTATCTGAAAATTAAAACTAAGAAATAATTTAGTAAAAGATAATTTATTCTTCAATGTTTGATCTATTGACGAGTTTCCATTTCAGTATTTTATTTTGAACCAATTTCTAAGTCCCATATTTAGGCACCCTTGCAAATCTTCATGTTCTAACTCTGACTGAGATTGCTTCTTTCTCTGGAGTCATGCTCCTCACCACTCAGCTCCCTACAGAATGCATATTTTAGTATTCCCTTCAGTGAAGACCCACAGCCATAAACTTGCTTATTCTGAAAATGTCTTAATTTTCCAATATCCTGAGTGATATCAGTGAATAGATAAATATTTTGACTGAGTCAAACTGCTCTTCCTATGTTTATACAATTCTGAATTTTTTCTAAAGTCTGGTTCATATTTATGGTTTTCTAATGATCAAATATATATATATTCTACTTCTTCAAATATCAGCGTATCAAATGCTCAAGGTACTACATACAGCCACTGTGAATGGTAAGTATCCTATGTAAATGTCACCTTAAAGGAAGATAATGCTAGAGTAAGCTCTTCAAGGAAAATCTCCTAGTCAAGAGAATAGAACCTGGCCTTGGCAGAGACCTAACATTCCAGTAGGAAAGGGCAATCACCTGGCTACCATACATACCTAGTAAGGCAGGCTCGCCCTCAGCCACATTATGGCACAGATAGAATAATTCTTCTTTAATGAGATACTGCAATCCTCATAACTCCTAATAAACTTCATAGTCTCCACGGGCCATTTGGGCTTCAGCTGAAACTGGTAGCCTTCCTGAGACTGAAGTCAGAAAATACAGCTTTTCCTTTTCTTTTCTTGTTTTTTCTGTCTTTTGGGGGTACATGCTGCCAGAACCTAAGTCCTTCCTCTATCTTTACCTCCATGCCAGGTTAAAAATCATGACTTTGTTCCATCTCTCTTTCATTTTTTCTTTACCAGGTAGCTGCTGATACTGACACCTTGCTTGCCTGTTTTGTTCTATACCCTAAGAAAATTGTCCTTGAGCTTCAATCTGAGCTCATTCTTAAATTCTTTGATTAACTAGACTAGAAACTCCAAGAGGAGAAGTGGGTTTCCCTTGCACTCGTAATAGCATAAGCCTCATTCTTTTCTCTTTTTTACCCTGTGTAACTGAAAAAGAAAATGAGGTTCCTTCAGAAGTTTGGCAGTAACTTTGGGATAATAATTGGCTGATCTTGTCAAATTGGTTTGATAAAAATAAAAAAATTATCAAAATGATAATATTATAATTATTCCACGCAAATAATTGTAATGAACAGCTGAACAATGAACTGCTTTTCCTAAGATACTTTTTGTCAAACAAAGCAATGACCAAAAATGCAACATAATTGTATTTTAGAAACTTATGAAGTACTTTACGATTTATGGAAAAAATATTTTCTGTTAGTATTGATATTTATTTTATTGATATACTAATAGAGTCCTAATTGAACGCTATTTCCTTAAAGTGCTTAAGAATAGAAGCATATGTCATCGGGACATCTTTAGGAAAGATACTCAAATGTTGAAAAGGAAACTGATGGTTAAGACAGAGTATTCCAGAACCAAGCTGTTCAATTGTCTTTGAAATGAGAAGCTGCTGAAGACACTGACAGAATCTCCAAGGATGCAAACTTTTCCCCTGTTTTATTAGAAAGGAAATGAGGCACACCAGGCCAGATAGGAGTGAGAATATAATAAGCAGAACAAAGAGTTATAATACACACAAAATATCTCCCATATATCTAATTTATTATTTAATCCTTCATCATCAGTTAATTCATTGCCAAGTATTTATTAAATATCTGCAAATGTGTCATAGACTCCTCTAGTAGCTTGGATTATAAAGACTAGGAAGGGTGAGCCTCTGCCTAAATGAATTTATGGTGTATATGTACCCTGTCATTTAATATTGTGCTGAGTGCCTCACGGGATGAATTACAATGAGGAATAATGTCAGGCTGAAGAGTTTCTCCTAATACCAGCACCATTGATTTACCTTGAAAGATTGAGGGTTGAAATACGTAACTCTGCCAGGGGTATCCAACCCCTGTTATGGAAGGGCATTTTTGCTTATTGATGGTGGTATATACCATGGAAATTAAGTACAGAGTGTTTGTGCTATTGATGCTCATCGGTCGTCCTTTCTGATGATGTATTTTAAGATTTGGCCCAAGGTAACTTCATCTTTAATGTTTTCTAGGAAACCAAAAGGTTGGCCAGCCCTGCAGGAGAAGTGGCAGATAGTCTAACTCTAGGTAGAAGACTAATTCAGTCTTGTTGTGAAGGTGTTAGTGTTAGCCGCCACCAAACACTACATGCTTCAGCAATTCCACCTTGTTCTCTCACTTCAGGGTAGTAAAAGCATCTTCGTTTGACTGCAGGCTTTCTATGGAGATCTTCCTGTGGCAACAGTGCTGACCATATCAACCAAATATCCCAGTGCTCTTGACATTATTTATCTCCTTGGAAATTTGCATGTTTGTGCATCGTTCCGGGATGGACACTTGATTACTGTTATTGTATCAGTCTCTCCTCTGTTGCTCCTCAGAGACAGGCGCCCTCTTCTCTGCCAAATTAATCATACTATGGAGATGAAAGCAGAATCCCAACACTGAGCCTCGGAGAACACATCAAAGCAAATGTCACCTTGTTTCCCTGATGACAACACTGATCGGATCACACAGCATGGCTCCCTTTTTCTCACATCTACAGCTACACTTGTTTGTCATGAATATTTTACTCAGCTCTTTTACACTCTCAATTTGAGGTCATGATTCAAGTGAGCTGACTCTAAACATGTCTGCTTAAAAATCAAGGACGTTTGCTAATCCCAGTGCAGTTAGCTCCTCAGTCTCATCCTTACCCCAAAGCTGGTGCCAATTTCTGTCTTATTCACCCACATGATGGGGCGTTACTTTAAAGCAATATAGATTGTCTTAGAAAATGTGTGAAAACTAGAAAAGAATTACAAGGGAAATCACCATTCATTGTGTCATTATTTCTATGCTCTTCAAAATTCCTCCATGGGGGGGTGTTTTAGCACCGAGCTCCTGACCTCTGGAATCCAGAACTTCCCTTTTGAATCTCTTTCAGCAGATCCCACAGCCGAGGAAAGATGAGGTCATTCATACTGACTCTTTTCCTTACAGACAGCTTCTCCATACCAAACCCCTGATAAGAAACAAACATGTCTGAGCCTCATTCATGCGTCCTGTCTGTCACCTTGGTTTTGCATGGATGAGTAGATATCTTCAGTCTGTAACATGTACTTAACTTTTACTAAAAAGTATTTTTTAATTATCCATAAATTCAGCAACATAAAATAACGTATTTATTAAAATTCTCCTTCACGAGGTATAAGATCTAGGGATACTGTACCTAAAATCTCTGCTCAGGACCTCACTAAGGATGTAGATTTTATTTCCTCATCAGGAGGGTCATCTGAATTTGGAGTCTTACACCAAAGTCATTGACAACAGAAATTGTTTCACTAAAGTTTGGGGAGAAAAGGCAGCACCCCATACCCCTTTTTCTTCTGATGATGACCAGCCACAGCTGCCAGCAAACTGTAGAATACTGCAGTTCCTTGTCAAGTTTACTCTATAGAAACATTTGTTTCTTCTCTGAATAATCAGTTCAAAACTGTCTGATTTCTCCTCTGTGCTTTTAAAAGGTCTCTGCTTTTAAAGAGACCTTGCAATCATCTCAGGTCTACCCAGGAACCTTTCCGTCTCAAGAGTCACTGACTTATAACCTTCGTTATATCTGTCATATCTCTTCATAGCAGAACATTGATTATATGCTAATTACTTAAAGGGAGTATAGACCAGTGACTTAAAACATTGATAAAACCATTTGAAAAGTATATGTGCCAGAATCAAATTTACTGTAAAATGAACAGAAAGCTTCAAAACCATTTGTAGCAATTTTCCTTCACTCTAGAAAAGACTCTGTATGTGTGTTCATGTGTACACATGTTCACATAATTTTTGCAAAACTTATAGTTTATTTATCTTTTAAAGAGCTGCCACTCTCCCTTCAAGTTTTCTCTACTTTATTTGACCATGCTGTTTTGTTTAGTTATCTAAAAAGAAGTAAAGACAAGTATTTTAAGGGTCCTGATCACTTCTATGCAGCAGTGGAGATGAATTCTCAAGAATTCTTCTGTTTTATGAGCCCATTCTCTTGCTAAGGCCACACAAACCGGGACCCCCATGGCATTAAGAATGAGATGCCTGGAAACCCACTATGGGGCCTTATGGAAATAAAAGGAAGAAAACATTTCTTAAAATGTATATTGACAGTAGAGTCAAAAAAATTCTTTACCAAGGGAGAAGTATAAAGTTTTAAGTAGAACATATATTTCTCTTCATTGCCTAATCAAAGACAAAGGATTTTTACAGTCTTAGGAATGATTTTAGCAAAACCTTAGATTCCATTCAAATACATAATGGATTTTAATGCAAATAGAATATTTAATAAAGTTTAAACATATCATTTGATACCTATTTGAAAAGGAGTTGAAGAGAGCTCACAGAAACTGGACATGTGTGGCTTGGATGTGCGTGATAGATCTTTTTTGGGCCAAAATTAAATTCACTTATTAAGGAGTTGAATGAATATTAGAATAAAAGTAAATGATTTTGAAAGAGAAATTATAATAAAGACCAGCAATGAGAAAAAGTTAAGAGTTATTTTCATGTTCCAAATAAAAATTTAGGCAAAATACACTTACGTTATACCAAAAGTAATAATTCTTTCAGCAAAATGGATACAAGTTTTAAAAATAGCTATTAGTTTCTTGGATCTCTCTGTTGATCTAATTATTAAATAGAAATGGATAATACACAAAAATATTCATGATTTTATACAAATTGCTGCTTGGTGACATAACAAACACAAGATGGCTAATTATTCTTCCATGCAAGACAAACCTTAAAACCTGGAGTCATGACCTCTCTGAAGTCTGAACTTTCTGGAGTCATGAACACTCATAAAAGATACTTAGGAAAGGTCGAAGTCTTCAAATATAACATTGTGTTTTACATGTGTGATGGTTTTAACAAGAATGGCCTCCATAGAAACAGATGTTTAAATAATTGGGCCCCAGTTATTAGCTCTGTTTAGGGTGTAATAAGGGGTGTAGCATTGCTAAAGATAGTATGTCACTGGGTACGGCTTTGTGGCTTCAAAGTTCAGCCACCATTCCCAGTTCATTCTCTCTGTTTCAAGCTTGTGAGCTCTTGACTTCCTGTACCTGTCACTGTGCCTGCTGCTTGCTGTCACGATTCTATGACATTATATATTTTTTTTTATCCCTTTGGAATCACAAACCCAAATAAACCCTTCCTTCTGTGAATTGCTTTGGTCATGATGTTTACCACAGCAATAGAAAATAAAGTAAAGCAATATTCCATAAAAGATTAAAAATAAAACCCAAAAAGTAACTTCAAATACTAACAGACTCTAAAATAACCAAAGTTTTTTCCAATTTTGTTTTTTCTGAGGAGATGATCAGGGAGTTTATAAATCTTATAAAAAAAACACAAAAACAAAAACACCTCATTATTTTAGTATATGGGTTACATTTTATGAGTTTATTATTTTAAACTTTATAATTTTCTGATTTAGGTGTGAATAAGTGTTTTCATTGGTTCCTAACTTTGTCTTCACAATACAGCATTTAATTCAAAAAAAAAAGAAAAAGAAAAAAACTCTCACGGTATGAAAACCTCAGACATCATAAAAGTTGTATACTCATCCCAACCCATGCTGCTTATCGTGTCTCAAGCTCCTTGTGGGATATCATGTACAGGACATGGGTCCATGTAGACACTCATCTTCTCCTTGTGAGGAGCACAATTTCTCTTGAGTATTCCTTGCCCCTACCAACCCGATGGCTTCCTTTTTGGGAATGGGACAGGAACAGTGCTGGCATGGGTCACTCAGAGCGTTAAGGTTCACATCTAACAGCTTAAGATTTGAATGTGACCTGAAACCCACACTGATTTCTTTCTGGGTGAAATAGTCATAGTATTCAATTGATCACATTAAAGCACACAATCCGTTGCCATGGAGTATATTTATAATATTTCTTAATTCCATTTAATTCTAAAACATCTTTATAAACCTCCCTTTCTTAGGGATAAAGCCTTCACAGAAATTTCTGTTCTTGATTCAGGCTCCTTTCTGCATTTACAGACTTGAATTTGGGGGAAGGCAATGCAAACTTCTATCCATGAATGCAGATCCTAGTTCCATGCCCAAACTAACAGACATATGTATTGTGCTGTTTACTGAGGTGGCTTTCTTGCTAGCCATGGTAAATGTCACCTTCTGAAAACAGGCTTCTGAGACCCCAGGTGAATTACTAGGACTCTAGTGTAATCCCCATGTAGAAGGATTTCTGTTTCTCTTAAAATTGTGTGGTTTATCACAAATTGCCAAATGAACAGCCCACAGTGTTATTTATCAGCTCTAATTGATTTCAAGTGTTCCCCTGTTAAAGCTTTGAATGTTCTGTGCTGCCCTTTATGTTAATACTGTATTTATTGCTAGTTTTCTGCTCACACGAAACAAAGCACATTCATAAAACCTGGATTTCGCACAAAGGTCGCTTTTTCATCAACACTGCACTTAAATCAATTCATTCTATTTCCTCTGTATTCCCGCAAATCTGATAGGGAGGACTGCGTGGATCCATAACTGAGGAAATTTAACTGAGGAAAGGGAATTTAGCTGAGCTTTAGTAAAAATGAATTTAGATGTGTGTAGTTTTTGTAAAGCATGCAATCTGTTGGGTTTGATCTTGTCTTTGGAGGTGGGGTAGAAGTAGCTCATGCACAAACAGACTGAATGAATACCTGTTTATGCAAGCAAATAAATTATCCTTTCCTACTCTGCAGTCTACTGAACCCTCCTCCGGTTCCAAGATAGTCCACAAATGCTGGGTGGAGTTCACCTACAGGACCAGGCACAAGTCCGTAACTCTGAAACAGTTTTGCGCTGTGTGATTTTCACAGAGAACATGCCGTTTTCTTCTATACCAGGGTTCATCGTGTAGGATGAATTTATGCTCATATATATGATTCGGGAAAATTTGACGACAGGATACAAATCTATTGTTGAGAATTTTAAAGCATATGATCTATAAAAGCTACATAATCAATCATGAAAGTCATGCTAAGCACAGTCTAAAATATAAACATGAGCCTGTTTTTATATATTCATCTCATAACTTGAAAAAATTCCCAAGATTAAGGCTATACCATTTGCTACAGAAGTCTGTTCATAACACTGGGGAAGATTTGATGTATAATGATGAAAAAATGTAATACAGCCAAAGAGAATAAGAAGAGAAGGCAGAATGTCTAGAAGTGGAAATAATTATCTTCTCCTGAAGAGGATGCATGGCCTCCTCTGAGACAGGGAGAAGGAAATGAAGGCAGGCAGAAAGACGTTACATGGATGCTGGTGCTTATTTCCTTAGTTGCTTTCTCTCTGGTTGACACTCAGTACAATGATTTTTGCTAAGGTCATAGATTGTTGTGAGAGGCTGCTTGTTCATTCCTGGCTGCCAGACTCACAGAGAACTTATTATCTGCCATACTGTTTGGCCAATAGTTAAGTATATTTCTAACTTGCTCTTATATCTTAAATTAACTTCTATTATATTATATTTTACCACAAGGCTTGTAGCCTGCTGGCAAGGTTCCAGTGTATCTGTCTCTGGTGGGACTACATGGTTTCTCCTTGACTCCGCCTGCTCTCTCCATCCATCCATCCATCCATCCATCCATCCATCCATCCATCCATCCAT
>LOJH01003949.1:4471-37525 GCA_001685095.1 Ellobius talpinus
GTGTGTGTGTGTGTGTGTGTGTGTGTGTGTGTGTGTGTGTGTGTGTGTGCCTTTCCAGAAATAGAATCAATAAAGAACAGACAAACCCACACTGCCAGTTTGGACAGTTCTGTGGTTTCTGCCAGGGCTCCTGACTCGAGAGGGTCCACCAGATAATGAAAGTAAACTATTTCAGTTCCTGTGGGCCTGGAGCACTTCTGTGAAGTTCTGGTTGAAATAAATGAATAACAAATTAAAAGACACAGTAAAATAAGAGGGTGGTTAAAATATATTAACTGAAATCAATGTAGGCTAAACACAGTTAAAAAACCTTGTGTTCTCAGCAATAGCTTATGATGTATTTGGTTAATCCCTTAAAATTTATGTTAAAAGCCTTTTAGCAGAAAGTCAATACACGTAGGTGGTGGAACAAGTATATCACCCTGCACTGGGGGTTGTATCAAATATTCTACATAGGCTCCACTGTCTGTATGAAATAGGCAGAGGTTCATCCAGCAGAAGTCCATTATCAAGGAGCCCTAATATTCTTCTTTAAACAGTCTATGGAGCCGTGCTCAGTGTCATGCTGTCCGCTGCCTAGGTTTCCCACTGACGTCGATGGGGTCCTGGAAATGAAGCAGGATCAAAACACCAGAAGCCTAGCCTAATAATAGAGCAAAAATGGAGAGCAGATAGAAAATAAAGCATCACAGATAGAGTGTGACCTCATGTTATAAATTTGTCAAGTGGCATAAACAACAACAACAGCAAAGTATGAAAGGCCTGTGAGCACTCACTGACGTCAAACTCCCAAAACTTGGCTGGGAGGATAATTACCTAGATACAGAGTTTCAAAATGGGGAAAAAAGAAAACATCAGTTTCTGGATGAATTACTCCTAATTGTGTCTAGGAGCAAAATACACTCAAAATTAAAAACATAATAATCTAGACATAGATTATGAATATCTTCCCATTATTAGTGTATGCATTCATCTACACTATTTTCATCTCACTTGGGAAAAGTTATTGTCTATGAGGAAATGTGGCCACAAGTTTGGAGCCTGGTGATATAATCAGAGAAAATTCGTGGCCTGAAACAAAATGTTACAAGGGGTCTGCCCCACCCTCAACAATTGAATGTGTTCTTTCATATATGTGTTCTTATCTCGTGTGTGTGTGTGTGTGTGTATGTTTTTGTGTGGTTAAGTGATCAATGGACACTTTTTGTCTTCATCAGTGTTCTATTGCTGTGAAGAGACACCATGACCACAACAACTATTATAAAGCAAAAACCAGGCTAGCTTACAGTTTCAGAAGTTTAATCCATTATTATGGTTTGAAAGATGGCAACATGCAAGCAGATGTGATGCTGGAGCGGTAGCTGGGACCTCTACACCCAGGTGGCAGACATCATGAAAAGACAAATATTGGGCCTGAATTGGGCATTTGAAACCTCAAAGCCCACACCTCAGTGACACACTTTCTTCACCAAGGCCACACCTACTCCAATGAGACCACACCTCCTAATAGTGCCCCTCCTTATGGACAGCTGAAGGCCATTTTTATTCAAATGACCACATTCTACAACATGGCCACCATAGGCTTGTAGCCATACTTAATGAAAAATGCATTTAATCCAACTTAAAAGTCTTCAAGTCTATCACAGTCTCAGCAGTGTTTAAAGTCTAAAGTTCAAAGTCTTTTTGTAGACTCATGGGACTCTCTTGACTCTAATACCCTGTAAAATCAAAATGAAAAAAAAGAAGATCATATATTCCCAAAATAGAATTGCACTGAATATACATTACCATTTCAAAAAGAAAGAAGGGAGCATGGTGAAGAAATACTGGACTAGAGCAAGACCAAAAACCAGCTGGGCAAACTCCAAACATCGCATCTCCATATCTGATGTCAAAGTGCTAATCAGATTTCCATTTCATTTCATCTTTCTTGACTGCAAAACCCTTTCTCTTGGTCTGATTCTGCTATCTCTTAGCAGATCTCCTCAGCAGGTAACCATTGAAATTCAGGCTTCACTTTCATAGTTTTATGCAATGGCCTCTCTGGGCTTCCATGCAGGCAGGAACCTTGTGGCCAAAGATGCCAAGTTCTGCTTGCTGGGACTAAAATATGGTCCCCCTCAACTCAATCAACTACTTTTTCACCAGCATTTTGTTTTCAATGGTTTCCTTCAATGCCTAAACTTGACTATCCTGAAACTCAATCTGTAGAACAGGCTGACCATGAACTCAGAGATCAGCTTGCCTCTGCTTCCCAAGGGCTAAATGCTGAGATTAAAGGTTTATGCACCACCCTAAACATTTCCTTAGTTCTTTTTCACAAATTAGAAGTGTAGCTGTGTTGGCATTTGCCCTAAAGTCACCACACCTTTATTTCATTAAGGATCAGGTTTTTCTTTAATCTGTTTATCTCTTTGAGCACAGAATTTAGCTCTATAATACTACACTTCTGGGTTCCCTCTTTCTCTCAAGGCAACCATTTTGGGTTTTATTTTTGTTTTTATTTTGTATTTTTGTTTTATTGTTGTTTGTTTTGTTTTGGTCAGTTTGATACTTTTCATTATAGATTTGCATAAGACTGACCAATAATAGCCATGCAACACAGTCAATTTTAGACTGTTTAAAAATCTCCTCTGCCAATGCCATTAATCCAAAATTCTTCAGTTTATGTGCAGTCACATTTTTTAACAAGGCCAGAAAGCAGCCACATTCTTTGCAAAAATATCACAAGATCAGACTCTACATCACATACTAATATTCTTCTCCTCTGAAAGTTCTGTAACCAGGCTCCCACAGTTCAAATCACCTTCCACACCACTTTTTCATACTCTTACTGGGACAGTCCATTAAGACACTATGCCCCTGGCAGCTCTCATAAAGAAAAACATTAAATTGGGCCTGGTTTACATTTCTAGAATTTTAGTTTCTTATAGTCATGGCAAGAAGCTTTGTGACATACAGGCAGACAAGATGTTAGAGAGGTGGCTGAGAGTTAAAATGTCATAGTCTAATATTGTGGTTATGTAGATGGGCTGGGAAAGCCTTGTAGATATATCCTGTAAATCTTTACTGAGTATACATTTTGACAGAAAAACCATTTATAGATCTATTTATTAATTGGACTTACAAACATATCTCTGTTTTTGATATAGACAAAGAAAGCTCAGAGAGAGAGAGAGAGAGAGAGAGAGAGGTCAGCTTGGATCTCTGAACACTTCTTGTAGGCTGATAATCAAGATGTTCCATTTGATGGACACTGCATTTTCATTTTAGAGAAATCTCAATGGTGAACAAGGTAAAGACATAAAACTTAAGAGTTCAGCTGACTTTCTTTTTATTATAGTTATTTAACTGATGGGATTAGGGAAACACCAGATTTTAAAAGATTCCCTTTGAGTTTCCCAAAGGGTGGTTTTTGGTCTCTGATTCATCCCCCCATGAAAAGAAACCACAGTTTTTTTAAGGCAACCTTTTGGGTTCAGCCACTTAGCCTCCGCCTCGGCTACCCAATGCTTTGCTTTGTGTCTTCTTTCCTCCTTTGATTTTGTTTTTGAACTTGATGTTTCAGAACCTCCCTCATTCTTTACATGTAGGACTTCACCATGTTTTCTCTTGCTCCTCAACCAGAGATGGAGAGAGTCCTGTGAGCCCCTTCTCAGGATTGTATATGCCCTAGGTTTCTAGGGGGAAAGACATTGAACTCACATCTCTGCTACCAAATCAGACCACAGGGAACATTTCCAAAGTGATGAACTTATGCTACAGTGTGAATGCATGAATTAAGGCACATAAAATCACAAATCTAGAGAGAATTCATTTTCAGGAGAGAAGAATTACCTTTAGACCTAATATATTAGTCAGGGTTTTGTAGAGGAACAAAACTTGTAGATGCTATCTATAACATAGATAATAGATAGATAGATAGACAGATAAAGAAGATTTATAAATATGGTTTCCCAAAAAAACAGTGCCAAGTCCATGAATCCAGTAGCTGCTTAATCCACAAAGCTGGATTTCTCAGCTGATCTTCAGTGTATTCCAGAATCCTAAAGAGGTAGTTTCTAACATCAGTGAAGGAATGGACTTATAAGCAAGAACAAACAGTCAAAGAAGCAGCTTCCCTCTTCCATGTCCTTTATCTAGGCTGCCAGCAGAAGGTGTAACCCAAAGTAAAAGTGGATCTTCCCATTTCTAAAAATCCAAATTAAAAGTGGGTCTTCCAATTTCATGCTATTTAATTAAGAAAAATCCCTCACAGGTGTCCTCAGTCACTTTTCGTTTTAGTTTTAGTTAATTCCAGATTCAGTCAAATTGACAACCAAGAATAGCCATCAATTATCAATTATCATCCGATTATCAATTTGACATACAGTCATATATCCCTATGTGATGCTTAATTCTCAAATGAAAACAATAACTAGGTCATAATTAAACCTAACATAACATGCCATGTACAATCAAAAATGTGTTATGTTCTTAATCAGGTCAGAATTATGCCTAGAATGATATAACTATCCCTTGTACAACTGAAAATGCATCATAAATTTAGAATATGTAGCAATATCCATTAAAAGATATTCTTTTAGTATCTCAAACGTAAATATAATAACCACCGATAAGCTCTTAATTGATATTACATTTAAGGACAAATAAATCAAGGAAAGAAAACACAAATCTCTGAATCAACACATTTTTAGCAAAATATGACAGAATTGTTCATGTCAATTATAACATTATAATATCCTTGTCTATGTAACTGGTAACATGTTTTAGAGGTATTTATAACTACCTTTCTCTAATATCCATTCTGTATTTCCTCTACTTTCAACAAGTACCTCATCAAGTCTTGACTCTTTTCTGGAGGAGTGACCAATACCTTCATTTTTGAAAGTTGTGTCTCCTTTATCATTCTGCCTAGATTATGATGTGGAAGTCCCCTTTGTGTGTTGTTTTTCTTGGTTGATGAATAAAAAAACTGCCTTGCCCTGTTGATAGTACAGAACTTAAGTAGGCAGGAAAGACAGAACTGAATGCTGGGAGAAAGAAAAGATTCAAAGAGATGCCATGGAGCTGCCAGAGACAGATGTTGGAAATTTTACCCGATAAGCCACTGACATGTAGCGATTTACAGATGAATAAAAATGGGTTAAAATAATATGAGTTAGCCAATAATATAAGAAGTTAGAGCTAATGTGACAAGCATTGTTTTATTTAATAGAGTTTCTGTGTGGTTATTTTTGGTTTTGGGCAGCCAGGATGAAAACAAGCAGCTCCCTGCTACAATTGGTGCCCAATGTGGGGCTAAATCCACTTAAAACCTGAGAGAGTTTAAGAAATAATTCTAGACAAAAGAAATACAGAGTTTAAAACAGCTTTCTACTGTTTGCTGGCGGCATGCCACAGTTCCTTTAGGAGAGATTTTCCTGACTCAGCAGCAGCAGGAATAAAAAGCTGTGCCATTTTAAAATACAGGCTTTCTGTGCTATGCTACCAGCATGACCTCTGGCTCTTACAGGAGATGGAGCATTTGAGTCGGATTTTTGAGCAGACTGCTACAGCTTACTTGATGGTGACATGGATGGGCTGTGCGCCTAGAAGAGGGGTGGTGTACACAGCTCAGGAGCATGAGCAGCTCCGTCATGCTGGACTGGGTGGGGCAAATAGAAACTGCTATATTACTCTTAGCAATGATGCAGCTTAATTTGTAAGAAGTGTTCCTGGACAGTAAAGAATTACTGATACACAATAGGACAGACTCAGACATAAACAACCTCTAAATAGGTCTCAGTGTTGGATAAATGTATGTATGCTTGGGAGAGCTCCCACTCTAGAACACAGACACAGAGAGGAAACAGGAGGTGCAAGATGAAAGAGAGGTGACACCATTTGGCAGAATGCAGATTAATGGAAATTGGTTAATTTAGGTTGTAGGAGTTAGCTAGTAAAGGCCTGAGCTATTGACTAAGCATTCATAATTAATATGACATTTCTATATGATTGTTTGGGAGCAACTTGCAAGACACAGAGAAATTCTACCTATATATGGTGGAAAATGTGGGATACCTACATCCACATAAGTGCCTAGAAAGCTTAAAAGAACTGCAAAACACCAAAATTGAGATAAAGGTGACTTTCTAGTCTTGTGTCTCTAATGCCAACCACAGCATACAGACTTATATTTTGACAGCTACCAATGGGCCATGAGCTAAGACATATGGCAGGTTCCTGCAGGCTCTCTCATTGCCATGGAACAGAGAGTGTCTCCCAGCCTCTGTCTGTGGGTCTGAACCACCAATGCAAGTTCTGCCAGTGTGCTTCATAGTGGGTTTGGGGCTTTGTTCATATAGACATAAAAGGTTACAGATGCTCAGTGAAGACAAAACCAGATGGAAAAAAGCTTTCTAAATGGGTTACAGTATGTTTGAAAATGGATAAAGGCTTGGGAGAGACTAGAAAAAGGATATATGTGACAGAGTCTGTTCATTCATTCCCAGCTGCCTTGACCCAAAATAGTTTCACAGAAACTGTATGAAAACCCTGCTTGGCCTATTAACTCATGATTCTTATTAGCTAGTTCTTATATCTTAAGTTAACCCATTTCTATTATTTTATATTTTACCACAAGGCTCATGGTTTACTAGCAAAGCTCCGGGTGTCTGTCTCCTTTGGTGGCTACATGGTGTCTCCCTGACTCTGCCTTCTCTCTCTACATCTCTGTTTGGCTTTTCCACCTGGATTTACTCTGTTAAGCCATTGGCCAAAAGCATCTTTTTTATTAACCAATGGTATTCACAGAATACATCACCACCCACATCATGAGATGGTCTTGGATATCAGAACTGTATGAAAACTTTTATTTGGAGACAAGTTTCAACACCAGAGTTTCAGCCTTTCCCTTCCCCAGCTTGAAGGTCTTTCTGTCATTGCCAAGTCACAGTGTCTTCATCTCAGTGCTCTTGGTACTAGATACCTCAAGAGCCTGCATCATAAATATATATATATATTTAAATATATATATAGTTAAAGTAATAGTAAAGCCCTTTAAAAAGGAGTAAAGAGATATAAAAACAGCAACATAAAAATGGAAAATATGCAGAGAATCTGGAATCTGCATGTTATTGTATTGTCTTCAGATTATCTGATTACTAATAAAGGAATTACAGCTTCTAAGACACATTGGATTATGAAAATTTCTGAATTAAACAAACCTATATATTTTAAAAATGTATTGATTTCAAAATGGAAATAGAAAGATATAGATATAATACTTTGGGAGAGAGGTTATTCTTTTATTTTCACAGGAAACGAGAGACTGTGAGTTTATTCCAGGTTGAGATGGATCCATGTTTGATCAGGGAAGACCCCCTGAAATCCTGGCTATATAAATAAAGAAATAATCCTAGAAAAGTTACAAAACATGTAATATATATTACACTTGCTCTAACATAAATCAAAAAATCATTTTTAACTGACTTTTATATACTACATATTCCATACTTATAATGCATGTATGTTACCTTCAAAAGTTTATATATTTTCAGAACAGGGAAACAAACACCAATGAAAATGGATGGCCCAGATGCTCAAAGCCTCCATTGCAGTTTCCTTGGAGTTCTGCATCTGGAATTGCTTTAAGGCTGCTGGCTGAGATGGTTCAGATTCACCAAGTTCTTCAGTCAAGACCTAACAAATATCTTAATTTTTTAAATGTTGCTCCAAAGATTTGAAAGCCCCAAAACAACAGGAAGTAGTCTAAATAATTTTGTCCACATTCCAAAAGATGGATTATGAATGTCTATTATCATTTAGGAGGGTTTGTTACAAATTTTTTTGTTCTTTGTAAAAAGAACAAGATAAACAAAAGAGTTAAATTCAAAGATCTCTTTCTAAAAAGGGGGGCATATTATATAGAAATGAGAGGATTAAAGGGTAAATTACTTAATCTACTTTTAAACTAAAAAGCAGTTACTAACCTCAAAATATTTTACATTGATATAAATTTTGGTTTATGACACAAGTTTAAATTTGAGTTTAATATACTGTATTATGTTTCTTCTATTGTTTGGGGTAATGTGCTTATGTAACTCAATTAAAATGTAACATAAAATTATGAAATACAGGCTAACAGTCATCTATAACAGTCAAACTTATAACCATATTAGGTACATTTTCAAGGTCACATAGAGATATTTTGGTAGAAAAATGGTCTTCAAACACTTCAAGGACCTACAGAATATGGCATTTAATATGTTTAATAGCCTAAGGTTTTTCATAACAGTAAGACACATCTGATTCTTACAGTACTAATTTATTTCAAAAAAAAGAAAATGGACATCAAAGAAACTCCATATGGAGTTGGTTGTCTTTAGGGCAGAAGCTAATCATTTGGGCAAAGAACCTGCCCTTGTCTCCATGGTTGTCAGTCTACTGTCCAAACTTTACCAGCAGGACACAAAAGGAAGTGGCTGCCAAACATTGCCAAGACAGGGTAAGTAGTTTTTCAAAATTACCTGCTACTCAAAAATGTCTATCAGATGTACCAGGCTCGTAGACCAAACATGGATGTCCAATGTTACAGAAGAACTTTGAGTGACTGCCCAGGTACCCAGATGTCAACATCATTAGGTAACTTTTACCCTTCTGGAACCTTTGATGGAATTAAAGACTCAATAATTAGACTTAAAGTTTTCCTTAGTTATGACTAAAAGGTAAATTAGGCATAAAATTTTAGACTTACAAAAATAAGATAGGTAATAGAGCATATTCTCTAAATTTGCCAAATACAAATGAACTGGATATTATAATGATAATTCTCACTTGAATTATATATATAATATTGTTGAATTATATATATGTGTATATTGTTGTATATAATTTTACTATGTTAAGGCTAAAACCATCATTTTTATTTAGACAAAAGGAGGGAAATATGGAATATTCCTTTTACTGTGTAAATATTTGTCACTAGATTGATGTAGTTAAGAATATGACTGACCAATAACTAGACAGGTAGAGACTAGGCATGACTTGAGACAAAAAGAGTATGCTGGGAAGGAGAATTGCAGTGTTAGAAGAGTTGCCAGCCAGACACCGAGAGGAAATAGGAGGTGTGAGATGAAAGACAGGTAGGTAATGTCATGTAATAGAATGTATATTAATAGAAAAGGGTTAATTGAAATAAGTTGTTAGAGCTAGTTAGTAATAATCCTGAGCTATTGGCTGAGACTTTATAGTTAACATTAAATTCCGATGTTGACCATTTGGGAGTAACTGCCAAGACACAGGAAAACTCTTCCTACAGTTGAGAGACTAGGAAGCAAATATTTTCCTAGTGGATCACTTGGAGTGATAATGGAACTATTCCCTTTTCCATCCCTTGATTCCTGGATATAGGTGAAACTGTACCACATATTAGATACTGATTCAAAACATACACTGCCTTTTATAAGACTTTATACCAGTCCTCAAGGCTAGTGCCAACTAAATGGTGCTATAACTGTGTCTTTAAAGGGCTATTCCCATTTTTCTATCAGAGTAGTTGCTTCTCGATGGTGAGGAACACAGTAAGACCAGTAAATTCAATGACTGTGGGCCCACAGTCATACTTTTCTGGCTATGAAATGAGTTCCTTGGTCAGAAGCAATGCTCTGTGGAGTGCCATGATGGTGATTAAGGGATTCTGTATGGCCACAGATAATATTTTAGCAGAAGCATTACTTGTAGAAAAGGTAAATCCATAACCAGAATAAATATCTACTTATGTAAAGACAAAATGTTGTCCTTTCCTTGGAGGAAGTGGTCAAATGTAGTCAACCTGCCACCAGGTTGCTGGATGGGCACTGAATGGAATAGTATCATATTCAGGACTCAGTGTTTGTCTTTACTGTTGACAGATCTGGTACTCACCAACAGCTGTAGCCAGGTCAGTTTTTCTGTGTGGTGGTCAATGTTGTTGAATCCATCCATAATCTCCATTTGTGTCACCAGGGCAATTTTGTTCATGGACCCATTTGGTAATCATTGGGATAACTGGGAAAAGAGGCTGACTGTCCTCAATATGCATCATTCTATCTATTTGATTATTGAAGTACTCCTCAGCTGAAAATACTTTTTGATGAACATTTACATGGGAAACAATTATCTTTACACCCTTGGCCCATTTTGAGGACATATATCTATATATTCTTCTCCAAATGTTTTTCTCACCAATTTTCCAATTTCACTTTTTCCAAATCCATGATCTTCCAACCAATTCATAGGCTATAGTCAATGAATTAGTGAAAGAAATTTCATATCTGGCCATTCCTCCATTCAAACAAGATGTATGACCATTTGTACTGCCCAAAGTTCTGCTCTGTAAAAATTTCTCTTCTCCTGTGTCTTTCGGGATTGTCCTATAAAGGGGCTGTAACACTGCAGCTGTTCACTTTTAGTGGTGCCTGCATAACATGGAGAACCATCAGCAAACCAGGTCCTAGTATTCTCTTCCTTGGTCAACTGAGCTAAAGGCACACCCCATGAGGTTATAAGTTCATGCTTGGCAGAAGATGGCATCGTAAAAGGAGTCAAAATCATAGGCATTTGGGTGACATCTTCAAATAAGTTGCTTGTGCTTTCAGGAATTGCTTGGACACAATCAAATATATACCACTTCCATTTGATAATCGATTGCTGATATGCACATCTTACTTTATGGCTTGGGTGGACCATATAATACCCAGCTCATGATAGACAGCCCATGTTACGTGGTAGCTTGGTAGTCCATTGTCAAATGTTCAGTTTCCACTAAGGCCCAATAGAGAAAACCTTTCAAAGAGATACTAGTTGTTTATAGATGATAGTACAGTCATGCTCCAAAATCCCAAAGGTCTCTTCAGTGATTCACTTATAGGGGCCTATCAAAAGGCTTAAAACCATCCCGATCTACCACTGACACTTGAAGTACTATCAGGTCTGCTTGATCATATGCATATGGTCTAAGTGGTAGAGCAGACTGCACAGCAGACTGGATCTGTTAAAGAGCCTTCTCCTGCACCAGGCCCCACTCAAAGCCAGCAGCTTTCCAAGTCACTCGGTGTGTAGGACAGAGTAGCACACCCAGGTGAGGAATGTGCTGTCTCCATGTTCTAAGGAGCCCTCTAAACATTCTTCTTTTGTGGTGGTGGAGGTCCAGGTACAATAACTTATCCTTCATGCTCCATAACACTGAACTTCAAAGAACTACAATGAGGTAGAAGGTCCTCAAATTTTGGTGAGATTTATTTCCCATCTTCTGAAGTGCATCTGTGCTGCCAGTAAGTCAAGTCCAAAGTGATTGCCAGTTCCTACTCACTTTGCACAACCAGCATAATGCCATCAATATAGTGAACCAATGTGATATTCTGTAGAAGTGGAAGATGATCAAGATCCCTTATAATTAAATTAAGACACAGGGTTGGAGAATTAATATATCCGTGAGGCAAAACTCTGTAGGTATACTGCTGGATTTGCTAATGGAAAGCAAACTTCTCCTGGTAGTCCATATGGATAGGTACCAAGAAAAAGGCATTTGCTAGATCAATAGCTGCATATGTAGCAGGGGATGTGCTCATCTGCTCAATTGAGGACACCATATTTGGTACTGCAATTGGAGTCATTCCTTGATTGAGGTATGAGAGTCAGTTGACATTTTCCAAGATTAGTCTGTTCTCTGGATTAGAAGAAGATGGGAGGGTTAAAAGGAGATGTGGTTGGTACCACCCCCTCTGCATATCTTTCAAGCCCTTTATAGATGTACTAATACCTCAGGCTCCTCCAAGGAAGTGATGCTGGTTTTTATTCATTGTCTTCCCTAGCAGAGGCAACACTAAAGGCTTCCATTTAACCTAGTGGTTCTCAACTTGTGGGTCATGATCCCTTTGGCAAACATTTATCTCCAAAATATTTACATTACTATTCATAACAGTAACATAATCACAGCTATTAAGCAGCAACAAAAATATTTTTTTGGTTTTGGGTCACTGCAACATGGAAAACTGTATTGAAGGTTGACAATCACTGGTTTAGCCTTTACAACCATAGCAGTCCTCACTCCGTGGGTGAGAGAACCAATGTAAGAATTTTCTCTCAATTTCTAAGCACATCTACCCCAATTATACATTCTGGCACTGGGGAAACAACCACAGGATGAGTTCAGGGATCTCTTGGACCTACTATGAGTCAGATTTCAGACAAAACTCTATTAATCACTTGAAATCCATAAACCCATACTTCAACTGAAAAATCACAGTGTTTCTTGGGGTCTCCTAAAATGTGCATCAATTCAGAACCAGTATCCAAGAGATTGTAGAAAGTCCAGTTGTTTCCTTTCCCCCATTGTAGAGTTACACTTGTAAAAATCTGGAGGTTCCTCTGGAGAAGCACTGGAGAAAGACGAAAAGTAAAACTCATTGGTTCCAAGGTCCTTTCTCAGGAGCATCTTTTTTAACCCTTCATTCAAGGGCTCGAAACTGGCTCAACTCTGTAAACTGGTTCACAGTATGAGATTCCCTTTTGCCACATTTCAATAATTTTTTTTGAGAATTTACTCACTTAAATAGACCAAAGAAAAATGCAGTAGGCCTCTTATCTATTCCATGCCTGGAAATGCCATGATTGATTAGCCTGTACCAAATGTCCATATGAGTCATGAGGCAATAAAAATCACTTTGCCTATGCTAGTCAATATGGATTTAGCCATTGTGAGCATTGCTTTGCCTATGCTGCCCTTACATAACTATGATCACCTTGTCTTTGATGAGTCAGTGCTGCTACCTAGTCCCTGCTACTTTGTGGCCCAATTAAACCAATTATATTTAATTCACCAAACTGATGAGCAATATTTCCAAACCTCATGTCTCACACAAGTATAAGTGAGGCAATAAAGCTTTCTGAATGTGCTGGGGCCTCTCTCACCATTCTGTGTCTTACAGGATAAGTGAAAGCATATCTTCTAGAACTTCCAATTATAGAGAATTAGGTTTTATACAGCACAACCATTGCAATTTCCCTAGTCTTAAAAATTCCTTCATCAACACCAAGGGAAAAGATATTAGGTACCTACACTGCTTTTCCATAGGCCATCATCTATTTACAGATGTTTCAACCAACCATTCAAAGAAGTTTTTGACATCTTCATTAACTGTGTAAACTTCCATTACTAAATGTGTACTCCACTCAGAGGGCCTATTTCATTAAACTGAGCCCGATCCAGTCTTATGTGCCTTCTACCTTTATCCCACACTCATAAAATACATTCTTACACTTATTCGGCAGATTTCTGATAGAATGAGTTAGTTAATTTGTTAATCTCTTTAGTAGTGTAGCACACTTCCTCATGGACTGTACTTTCTACCTCCTCTCGAGAAGCCTGATTTGTCTTAAATCTAGTTATAGGCCTAGAAGCAACTTTTGGTGAGCCCTGAAGGACATCAGTATTGTCTTCCCTGGTGTCCTCTTCAGAGAAAGTCGCTCCTGGTTTAGCAAACAATGAAAGATTAATTTCTTCAGTCAAATGCAAAAAAAGCAGTATTTTATGGGGTGAGGTGGTGGTACATCTTCTGCTGAGGGGATGGGGAATTTTTCTTCAGGAGAGATAATCCCTTGAAGACCTGAGGTTTCAAAGTTCTCAGCTTCCCACACATCTCAATACCAAGGTAAAGGATCCCATTCTTTACCAATTAATGTCCTTATTTTAACTTCCACACTCTGAGGCTTAGACCTGAATTTTCAGTCAACCTTATAATTAGGGCTTTGGTTTGATTTTCTGCAACTTGAGCTCCGAGGCTACTAAAGAGAAGATTCTCTTCTGGGTACCTTTAGAAACCTTTAGACTGTCTACATTCACCTGGTAATCAGCTTTATTGCTGAGTGCATTGTTGGCATTCACCATATTCTAAAATGTTAGACGGTGGAGTTTATCATGGAGTATCTTCTTTTCCTTTGTCAGTTTATACAGAAATGCTAGAAAAATCCAACTAGAATCAATATTGTCTTTATTTTTCTACAAGTTGCCAAAAGTTTTATATATAAAATCAACAAATCCATTGACTCTCACAACTAGTGAATCACTATAATCAAATGTATTTGTCTTCCTAAGTTTGTAAAATATTTTGTCTCATGTTCTTTCAGTACTCCCAAGCTCCTAGGAAAGACTTCTGTAACTGGAGAGGCATCAGTAACTGTAGGTGATGGGAAATTGGAAAGCCTGTTCCAGATACTATAAAAAAATCATTATACTTCTGTTGCTCTAAAACCACTTCTAGTACCAAAATTAGTAATTAGTAGGAGCTTTTTAGAGGAACAGAACTTATGGAACAAATATTTTATGAGGTTTATTATAATGGCTTACAGGTGCAGTCCAGCTAATCCAGCAATATCTGTCTACCAATAAACGGTCTAAGAATCTAGTGGTTGTTCATTCTATGAAGATGGATATGTCAGATTCCCAAAGAAGTAGGCCCTAAGTAAGTGAACTATTGAACTTGCTACCAAGGAGACAGAAAGCAGGCAACGGGAGAGCAAACTTCCTTTTCTCTGTCTTTTATATAGGCTGCCAGCAGAAGGTGTGATCCAGATAAATGCTGGATCTTTTTACCTCAAAACATCTAGATTAAAGGCACATTTTCCCATCTCAGAGGATATAGATTAAAAGTGGATCTTCCCACTTTAAATGACCTAAGAAAAATATTCCTCACTAGCAAGTATACCCAGCTACCAGGATTTCACTTAATTCCAGATACAGCCAAGCTGACAACCAAGAATAGCCATCACACCTACTTAACAGTCCAATTTCTATATGCTGAAATTGAATGATGTTAGTGTAGACAAAATGCATATTACCACACAGTGTGTGAAAAAATCAGTATTTTCTTCCTTGGTAGAATGCTTGAGAGTGGCTTCAGAGATGCTTGTGTGGCTCAAACTGTTTTCAATCTCTTCTTTAAAGTTGTCATTTAAGGAAGTTAAAGTTGTCACTGTATAGTCACATCTTGTACTTTTCAGAAGAGGTGTTACCCAGCTCTCATTTCATATTTGATCTTAAATGTATTAGAAGGCAGAAACCGTGTCTGCCTTGCTCCTTGCTCATGGTATACTGCCTGCTATGTAGAAAACACCTAACACTTATTTGGTCACTGAGTTGTTAAAAAGTTCTTGGTGACTGCCATGGTTGATAGGCAGAGGCTCAAAGGAAATTTTGCAGGAAGAATTTCCCAAATAAAATTATTTTTGAATTGGAATGCTGCTTTTGGAATAAGCTCAAGGTTATTAATTAGGAGGGACAACATTTATTGTATTTACATGTCTGTCTTCTGGCTGACCTGTTTATATTGTTGAATTTATTTTTATCTCCCCTTTCAGAAAACTCAAGCAGATTTTAAAAAGTACAACCAAAAAGAAACTCATAACAACAATAATGTTAACAAAAACACATTGCTATAATCATATGTCAGATATACACAGCAAAAAGCAGCCCACAGGGTGCTTCCCGTATGTGTGGTTAGTAAAGGAGTGACAGAAAGTAACACAAAATAGAGAACAAATAAGACTCGCCCAGCCTTAAGCACATGTCTGCATGCCATCTGGCCCCTTGCTCCCCGTTGAGTAAAAGAGTTACTTACAAATAGAAAGAATGCAGTCAGAAGGAAACATTCTGGGGTAACTAGGGTAACAAGATTCCCAGATTGAGAATATGTGCACAGGAAGCAGGGCCCTTGCTGGTGTCATGATACCCACATCATCGTAAAGTCCCTTCCAGGGTTCCATGTGCTGTGCAAAAGGGTCTTTCCAGCGAGCTGATATTTTCATTTGCTTGAAGATGAAAGAAAGGGCAGAGAGAGAGAGAGAGAGAGAGAGAGAGAGAGAGAGAGAGAAAGACACACTGATTATAAAAGCAAACTCCCCACAATTTCTAAGTGGTAATCAGGGGAGCTGAGGGGTAAGAATCATTTGTAGTGTTAAGGTACATTAGGCACACACATACAAAATCCAAAGCCAGTGCACATCACAAAAACACATCCTTTCTCTCATAGCTCAGTTACTTCTAATCTCAAACATCTTGGCCAGGAAAGGATGACTTTGTACATCTAGAAATCATGCTGAGGACATGATTACCCAGAGAATATATTCATTTTTTCCTTTCACTGCTTTCTGAAACACTCAACTGAGGACATTTTAGTAGGTGCAGCTGGAAACATGGCAAAACGTGGTAGCTCACAGACAATAGACAATACCAGGCTTTCCACCAGACCACTGGCTTACCACGGGGAGTCACTCTAATTTTAATAAAAATCAATTTTAATGGAATGAGTGTCATTTATGTGGTGTGAAATCCACACACAAAAATAAAATTTGGATATGGGGGGTACTTATTTATTTGGTTTTAAGAAGATAAGTTCTGTAATAAAAATAAACAAAGGCCTATTTAAACTGTAAAGTTGGTGGAATGTTGAACATAACCCTTTAGGTAAAATAGTAATGGCAAAGGCAATGTTCACTAGCCATTTACAAGGTATTTATGTTCTGCCATTACTGAAGTACTATCTGAAGCCCTTGCTCTCTGACTGATCCTAGTATAATCTCCAATGCTCCTAGAGTATATTTCGAAACTGCAAATAAAATTTCCTTTCCAAAAATATTGTAATTACCTTTATATATGTGCATTTGTTTGTGTGTGTGTGTGTGTGAGTGAGAGAGAGACAGACACAGAGACAGATAAGTGTGTTTACGCATATTGAATTGAGTGTCTTTAGAGTTCAGGAGAGAGCACTGGATTCTCTAAAGCTGGAGTCGTGTTGATTGCCATGTGTCTGCTGATGGTGCTGGGCATCAAAGTACATTCTGTACTAGAAAAGCAAGTGCTCTTAACTACTAACCATTTCCCTAGACCCAATTGTCTTTGATGTCACCCATATTTACTTACGGATTAAGTCTGATTTAGAAGCTCAGCATACAGAAAATTGTCATGAGCTGGCTCTTAGTTTTCCAGCCTTGCCCTCCCAGCCGCTCCGGGTGTGCCCTGACTTCAGCTCTACCAGTTTGGTAGAGGATCCCGAACCCAGGCTTGGCCACACTTCTCGTGCTACCGCTCTGTCTGTGGAAAAGGCACATTCTTCTACCCTGCACCTCAACGTGTGCAGCTAAGGAAGAAAAAAGTTATTTTCTTACAGCTGTGGAGGTTCAAAAATCCATGCTGAAGGTACCAGATGGTTCAGTGTTAGGTGAGGGTGACCTCTCTGGCCTGCTGAACTAAGAGACAGAATTCAGGAAACAAACAATAAAGCTTCTGTTTTATCAATGAAAATCCATATATTTGAATAATCTTTTTGATTTATTTTTTCTTGACTAGAAATATATTGTTCCAACTAAAACTGTTTTTAAAAAGTCCGTTCTCTCTTTGTCCTCGTATTGCTTTACGTATTGGGTATGTGAAAGTAGCCAGTTCCCTTTTCTCTCTCTCTGGTGTTACACTCTCCAAAGACATTACCCTATCAAATCAAGGCTTTTTATAACTTCATTAACCTAGTAACTCCCATAAGTCCCCACCCACAAATGCAGCCACAACAAAGGATGGAGTTTCTAAGCTTGAATTGTGAGGGAACATGAACACTTCATCCGTAATGATGAACTAACTCTCCCATTGTCTGAGACAAGTCTCTGAAATAATTACAAACATTCATATTCTTAAATTGAACATAAAGGTTAATATCATTACCAAAATTACCCAGGTGGAATGCATCATGTGCAAGTCCCTATTATAAAAATATATGCTTTTCCTTAATACATTTATAATAACTATGCTATATAGAAAGTCAAACAAAAAACAGGAGGGCCAATTAGAGGCTTTTAAAATATGGAGGTATCTATCAAAGAGTTTGGAGTCAGAAAACAGGTTCAAAATTGGCTTCTGCCCTGCCCCCCGTCTGTGTGAACACACAAGTTGTTCAGGTTTCGAAGCTTTCTGTTCCTGTGTCTAGGGCACTGCAGTGAAACAAACCGAGGACTCAAGGGAGGCAGAGTGGGAACACACACACACCTTGGAAATGCTGATACCACAACCATCAGCACATCTGGGGAAAGAGCGTCTCAGATCCCTTGCTTCCTCCCTATTGGAAAAGACAGCACTTCCTGGAGCTTTTCCTTCTCATCAGTCAAGCTCCACTGCACTAAGCAGTTACACACACCTTACCATCCCTCTCAAGGATGGTGTTTTATGCTGGGCACCTTCTTGGTTACTTTCTCTTTTCTTTCTTGCATCGGAACCAGCAAAGTTCAAATCTGAATCATAATGAAGTTACAGCAAAAGCAGAAAGAGTAATTCTGTCCAAGAGAATCCCACATAGGTCACTCGAAAGCTGCATCCACTCATGCTGGGACACTGAAGCATCAAAAATGTTAAAGCTCAGGTAGAAAGGTAGTGAGGTTTGAACATGAAGGCGACTATACAGTGAAAGCTCTTATAAAAGATCTCCAGAATAGCTCATCATGTACTATCATAGAGTAGAGACTTGTCTGGCAACGATTAAGCATTCAGTCTGTAGTCAGCACCAGGAGGGGAAACTGACCTCCATCAACTGCTAATTATCGCTTTACCTTCCAGTCAGCTACTATCAGGTGCCACTTAAAGAACTTAAAGAAGTGTGTGGTGTTTGCAGAGTTTGTAGCAACAAATGGAGACCAGGTGGAGCTACATAGGAAAAACAAGAAAAATGGTTCTCACCAGAAACAAGAGGGGAGCAGGAGAGGACAGATTCAGGCATCCCAGGCTCCTCCATCCCCTGTTGTGAAGTTGTGTCTCGTGTGTGTGTGTGTGTGTGTGTGTGTTTGCGTACACTATTTATTTTTATACAGCCTAACTTCATGCTGAACTGACAATGATCTTAATTTTTATTACATGTTGAAAAGAATAAATGGAATGAAAGAAAAGATTTATGTGAACTATCACTCTAATTAATGGAAAGCTACATATTCATTATTTAATATATAAAAGAGCAACAAAACATCCCAGTACAATAAACTGTCATGGAAAACATAAATGAACACAGATCTCAGAAACATCATGGAAAGACAAATGTAGCATTCTTAGGCTGTTTATTTTCCTTTTCTTACTTAAATATACAAAAGAGGAAATGTATTAGAAACGAACACTGAAGTTGCTAGCAAAAGACCACAGTGAAACCAGGCAGAGGTATTCTCGGCTGTAGGAAAGTCACTTGTCCAACCTCTGAGCAACTGGCCAATGTTTTCAAATCTCTTAGATAGCTACCTCCCAGCTCTTCACACAGGAGTTCACACAGGCAGAGATTTTTTTTCTTCTTAATCATGTGCCTTTTAAGATTCATAATTTGGGATGAGCAAAAGGCTCCACAGGAGGTGGGGATGAATTAAAAACCATAAAATTGATGCTATCACTCTGATTGACATACCAGTAGTGCAGCATACATTTCCTGTTTGTCAGGAATGAAAGGTGCTCACGTTCTGTAATAATACCTAATAATGTTTTGGAAAGACAAACTGTTATCTGACTACATTTTTAGCAGGATGGGATTTTTTTCCTTCTGTCAGCAGAGAAATCAGAAGCGAGAGTATATACTACAGCCCTTTATAAAGAGTGACCTAGATAGTTAACAGCTGTAGCTATTCCAGTCCACTGCTTGGGCCTCCCCAGGTCTCCGATGCTATATCCCAGCAAGCTTGAAATCACCGTTATAACTTCAGACTAATTGCACAGAGTGTCCGGGAGCTAGATGTCCAGGAATGCCATAATAACCTGCAGGGAATGAGGACCCTTTGCTCCCTGGAGCAGTCTCATCACATTGGCCAGCCACCCACTTAGAGCTTTGTCTAATTCGACACTTTACTTTTGTGCACGGTAGTAAAGAGTGTCTTGTACATAGAAACCAGGAGACCTGAATCTCTACAGTGGCCATGGCACCACCTATGCGAGCAGGCTATGGGCAAGCCATCTGACCAGTTTGTGGCTCCAGCTAACCACACAGAAGCACAGGGACACTAACCTTGACAATTCAGGAAATTTAAAATTAAAGGTAAAAATGTTACTTTAAAAAAGTATATATCCTGCCATGTAGATACAAAGTGAAATACTTTGACAAAAAGATAAAGACTTAATGAGGTCTTACATCTTATGTACCATGGTAACATCAGAAACAAAAAAGAAAAGAAAAAAAGACTATTTACAGTCATTCAAGAATTATTCTTACAGTGAAATTTTAGCCCAAGATGTATCCATCAACTCAGAGCCCGGCAATTACCATTATATTCCTACTGAGTATCAAATTTTAAGTACCATTTAGAGTTAAAATTTTGGAGGAGGTAGAGCAAGAGTAAGAAAAGGAAATCTATCTGAAAATTTGAGGAAGAAAACTAGAATGTTTGGGTTAAATGTTTTAAAGGTGAAAACTTGCATTTTAATGTGTAAGATTCTGTAATTTCCATAAAAGATATCAAGAAAACAAAATTATGAGATCTGTGCTGCAGACACCTCTTAACGATACACACACCAGGCTCTAGAGGCCAAGCCTTTCTTTGTCTCTGCCCTTACACACAGCCCTGGCTGACCAGGGAAGCTATGGAACCAAATGGAAAAAATAGGAACATTCTGGTGTTGCAAAGGGATCAAAAATGCTTTGTAAAACAATTTACTGCATATTGCTAAATCAGATAAAGGATTTAAGTAGACACAAGTTTCCAGGCTCTTGCTTGCAATGGCACTCTGGGAGTGTGACATGGCAATGCTAATTCCTTTATGATTTTTAAATTCTGTGATTAGTAAGAGAATAGGCTTTTTTTTTTACCAGTTCTTCAAAGGTTCTTTTATAAAATCTGTTTGTTGACATGGGTGCTCACACCAAAAATGACATTGTATGAAAACAGAAGATCCTCCCTGGTGCACCCCATTGGTCCTTTAAGGCAATGCTCTCAGGACTTGAGTGAAAATGAATCACAGTCTGATTTCATTTTAAAGACGCAAAAGCAAAACCAGAATTTGCGGCTCATTTTGTTGTAATTTCAAGTGGCAGCCTAAGGTTGCAGAATTTCTTTAGTTAGGTTGACAAGAGCTCAAAAACGCCCTTGCTTCTTATCTGCTAAAATCTAAGTCCTCCAGCAAAATATTATCTGGACTAGACAGGTGGTCAAATCTTGGTTGTCCTTTATCATAACTTTAAGGTTAAGTGCTGTCTATCCGCATGTTTGCTATGCGCCTGAAATGGGGCTATCAAAGTAACGTTAGGTATTCAGGCCAATGGTATTTATCAGAAGGATATAATTTGCATGGCTATTTACCTCATGGAAAGCCTTGTGGTAAAATATAGGTGCAAATATGCATAAAACATATTTATATACTTTCTATAAAATAAGGCTGGCATTAATTAAATGGCAGGAAAGGCAATGAGAGCATTGTTTGGAGAGTAGCTTGTTCCAAGTTCTGATTATAACTTGCTTCCCAAAGAAGGAGCCGCCCACAGCTTAGAAGACAGATGAGAAGATCATCATCACAGATTTGCTGTGAACAGCTCTGCTCAGCTCTGTCCCTGCCAGACTCAGGGCCACACACACCCTTCCAAGATGGCTAAAGGAGCCTTTCGAAGAGAGAACCTATTTCTTGCTTTAGATCTCACAAGGGTTGTGTGTTCTTGCCTCTGGCTGACTTAAATCTTGCCCATAAAACTGAGAACTGCCCTCAAAAAATACAGTTCTCATGCTTCTGTCACCGTAACACTGAGGACATGCTATGTGCTAGACATGAGAGGCTTTGGGTGGACCTACCCAGGTTCCCAAGACTACCAGGAAACATGCTGGTACATTGTCCAAACTCACGGAAAAAAAATGGGCACAACATCATCCTGGTTACAGTTATGGAAACTAACAAAATTAGGCTTGGACTCATCCTTCCCACCTTGTAATTAATCTTAGCTGCCACTCTTTATAGAATGGGTCAGTACATTATAGGAAATGACCCAAAGGGAATTCTTTATATCACTATAAAGCAAAGGCATGTTTCTAATAAGTCATAATTATCATTTTTCCAGAATTGCTTGAGTGAGTACTTCCAAAGAACCACTTCCCCATGCAGTTATATTAGATAATACTTACTTCACAGGTACATTGAACTAAATATGCACCTGAGGACTAGGTACCAAGGTTTAGCAATGAGTAATACACTTCAAATCCAATCAACTACAAGTGACCTTTAGGCAAAGATGTCACTCATAACACATTCTAGTCCTTACTATGGCTAGTAGTAATAAAGAATGGAATAAAGAATAAAAATAAGTTTAAAGATTTATATTCCTTAGCAGTAGAGACATCAAGCCAAGAAATAGTAAATAAATTACATGGAAAGAAATTATTTTCATATAGGAGTAGAAAAGTAGAAGTCGAGAATGACAAAAGACAGGTGTTCCCAACCGGAAAGTCTCACACTGCCAGAGAACATCTGACTATAAATGACCTTCAAAGACCTCTTCAATCTGACCTTCATTTTCCTGTTAGCAGATAAATCTGTGGAAAAATCAAGAATATATGAATGAATTTATTCAACATTTTGTCAGTATGATTTTAACACAGGGCCTGAAACCTAGTCAGCATTTAAAAATGCTTACCGAATGAAGAGATGGCATCCTAAACAACTCTAGCTATCCCTAGCATCAGCTTAAAGAGCCTTTTTCTGTCTTGCAATCCCTATACAAGATTGCTTCTCTTTTCCCCTTTGGCAACATAGCCCTCTTGTCTCTTCTGGAATGGTTGAAGTGAGATTGTCTAAAGCAAATATGAAACATTTTCAAATTCCACTAGAATTAGCTTAAACATGGCTACAATTGCCCATGATTTGAGCATGTCAGAAAGAGATAGACAGGTTGTGTGTCTGGTTGCTTGGCTCGCAGAGCCTCTTGCTCACATGAGTGCCAGATTGTGACACTTTACCTACAGAGGCTGTGAATTCCCTAGAGTGACCCTTTCAAGAAGAGTGACTTCACCCTTGGGCAGCAGCTAGTAAGAAAGTAAATTGGATTTCCTACCATGTCAGGCCCCAGGTACCATTCTGCACACTGCTCTGCAAATTAGGTAGTTGGTCTTGGCTTTGAAAAGAAAAATCATTGTATTTTCCTTTGGACATAAATTACAACAGCCCTGGAGGGGTGGAAGAAGACTGTCCATGAGAAGGGGGCAGTGTTCGTGGACTTAGCTTTGTACTCTACTTAATAACAACCTTTTCTTAGGAGGCATTCAACAGTCTTGTTGATCTCACTTCAGAAAGGGAATACATAATTCTATTTTATACAAAAATATAGAAATTCCATTATTTAAATTTACTTAGTTTGAAAACTGGCTAAATAACATTGATTCACTTTCTGTTTCCGATATTATCATTGTTTTATTCAAGAGGAAACTTTTTACAAATTGACTATAAAGAAATGCTTTGGATTTTTATCCTTAACATGGGCCTACCCAAATCATGCTAGGTGCATGTCAATTTACAGGAAGGAATGGAAACTGAAACTCTGCCTTCACTTTTTGCCAACCTGCATGCTCCACCGAGAGTACCCACTCACTGTAAGGGCTGTCAATTTTACTGTTCACACAAGCTCCTTAATGCATACCTCCTAAGTTGCACTTGGCCCATTTGTGACTTCTTTGTTCCTTCTCAAATCATCACTCCTCAGTTGAACATCCTTTCTGTTGCATGGCAATGCCAGAATACATGGATAAAAGCACCATGTGATTTCTCCAAGGTTAGCATTCCCCAGGGATGGTTCTAAGTGGACATAGAAACAAACAATGTAAAAAAACAGATATCCTGTCCAAGTTCTCTTTTTATAGTACAAGGCAGCTGTGTTAAGTATAAAACATAGTGAGAATTTAATGCAATGACTGGAAGTAATTTTCAGTATTTCAGGTCAAGACCAGAAAATTTTCATATGTAATAGGCAACACTTTTGCCATTGTGGCTTATTTGGAGAGGTAGTGCTCAGCTTACCAAAAATCTTTAAATTGTTCCGCCACTGTCCTTAGTAAGCAAGAACTATTTTATTGTTACAAGGCCTGTTTGTTGTCTTTTTAAGGAATGCTATTAATCATGATTAAATCATATAGTTTGAAAAATACCGACTACTGTCAAGCAAAAATAAAATCCAATACAGCTGTAAAAGTGTTTGTTAAGATTAAAAATTAAAAAGCTGGATGAATTCTAAAAAATGGTGATAATTATATTTATGAATTTCTTTTTATGAGGATTTTCATAAATGTAGAGAGAAGAATAAATTGGAGTGCATTTTCAACAGATGTAGGCTTATCTGTATGAAAATCAAGCTAGAATTGTCCGTCTGATCATTTCAATGGGGCAGCATCATTTCTTGGTGCAGTCTGTCATCTGCTCCTGTCACTTCTCCCTCCCTCCCTCCATAAGACTGGATTTGGATTCAGGGGCTTTTGAGCAAGTGGTCAGATGAAAGAAGACTGTTAGGTTAGATCACTGATCTCATAGACCCAGGACCCTTAGAAGGCAAGGAAGAGATCTCAGACCTCTCCCTCCACTACAGGAGAATGTAGTGAGGTGGGCCAGGAAAGCATTCTCAGCAGAATCACACCATTTTCGCAGCCTGATCTCCGGCTTCTGGCCTCCAAAACTGTAAGAAAATAAGTTACTGGTATTTAACCTACCCAGCCTGTGGGAGTCATTATGAAAGCTCATGCTGACTGATATAGCCCTTCAAGTAACATAATTGGAATAAAAAAACATACTTAGGAAATTAAAGGAAGTGATATTTTATAAGAATTTTTAGATATTTCTATATGTGAAGATTGGCATCTTTTAAATTCGTCTTATTAATTTGTAAATACAGTCTGCGAAAACGGCTGTGCATGCACAGCAAGCGTGGCTTCAAATGAAACATCTCTGCCACCTTCCAATGTATGTTCATACTTGTCACTTCACATTTTACTACGTAATTTTTACTGATAAGAGGTTCTGTATAGTTAAAAATCAATAAAAACTCAAATGCTGCTTTTAGCAAAAGAGAAAGTTTCACTCTGCTTTAGTGGTTTTCCTTTGTCTTCTCTTCAATCTTCTGGCCAACAGAGCAACAAACATTTTAAAGGGCATTTGACAAGCCATGCTCCTATATACAAATTGGAGGAACAGTTTTCCATGTTCTTCATCTTGCTATGAGATACTTGTTGAAGAAAAATATTAATACAAGCCATTCCCCCAACACAAAGAACTCCAATTAAACCAGATTAGACCAAATTAAGTACCAATGTTTAATAAACGGCACACTCCCAGGTGGCCGGGAGTATGACAAGGGGAAGAAAGAAGGAGCACACATGAAACCCAAAATCACGTGTTCCTTTTTCTGGTGAAAGCCTAAATACCCTATGGGAGTGGTCCTGACCCTCCCCAGGGAGGGGTTAGAGTTTGGCCTGCTGGGAGTTGGAATCCAAGCACTTGGCAGGCTGGGGTAACACGTCCAACTCAATATTTCATTCCAGTCTCTTTGGATAAAGGGGTGTCAGATGGCTGGAGTCTCACTTTTGACTAAACATCCCAGAGTCCTTGGATATAGGGTTTATCAGCTCAAGTCTGGCTACTTCCTACAGACATGGGATGACATGGAAGAGGGGAGAGCTGAGAGTTGGAGCACTCTTGCTCAGCAAGAAATGTAGCTGGAGCAGCATCCTGTTTGCTCTCATCCTGGAGTCCTCAGGCAGCTGCTTTTTGAGGGAGATGAGAAGACAGGTGGCTTGCAGAAAAAAAATTGTTATTACTGGTCTTATGCATTAACTGTCAGAAAGAATGGAGCAGGGAAGTGTGTTGGTTGGACAGGTGAGGCTCAGATACAACCAGATTTTAGTCAGTAGGTGTCCTTCATCTGGGAGAGTTGGTGTCAATGGGGAAGTCCCAGGAGCTGATACAAGTGTTTGGCATTATCTGGAGAGTGCTTTGTGAGTTGGTCTTGACCAAGGCAGCAGGAGTGACCTGAAGATATGCTTGAAACTGGCTGGGGTTAGCAAAAGTTTCTGGAGGCTGTTAGGATTTTTGTTTGTTTGTTTTTTACCAGACCTGATTTTGATACAGCAGTAGAACTTTTCCAGGAACCTGTAAGAGAACTGGAACAGATTTACATCATAGTAAAAGGCTATTGCTTTAGGTTAAAAGGTATGAACATTTTAGAAGACAATTAAAGGAAATTGGGAACTCTGAACTTCTGAAGATACACCTGAAACCTGTTAATCCTGGACTATGAAGCCTGTTAAAAACAGTACCTTAAGTTGTCAAATGCCATTAGACAGATCTGGGAGGGATAAATGANTTAGGTTAAAAGGTATGAACATTTTAGAAGACAATTAAAGGAAATTGGGAACTCTGAACTTCTGAAGATACACCTGAAACCTGTTAATCCTGGACTATGAAGCCTGTTAAAAACAGTACCTTAAGTTGTCAAATGCCATTAGACAGATCTGGGAGGGATAAATGAGCAAAAATGAGACAGCTTTTTCAGATACGCAGGTAATCCCACAGTCTCTCCCAGTCCTTGAAGAACACCAGTCTTAGAAGCAGTGCTTGGTTAACTTTTGAGTACAAGAGGTCCAAAGATTTTTTTTCTGTGGGGGAAGATTTAATCTACCTGGCTTGGCAGGATGAAGAGATAGATTCCCCAAAAGGCATCCAGGAAGATGAAGAGGTGAAAGTCCTCTTTTTTGCTGCTATGTGTGTTGTTTTGTCAAACCCAAAGGCAAAGCCTGGAGGCAGAAGGTCTTCTGTATTCTTGGAGGAACTAACGGGTGCTGCAAAAGCGGACATGTGTCTGTGTTAGAAACTCTCTTGTTAAAACGCCATAATCTTAGATCGGTAAAGGCACTTGAGAACTAGGTACTATTACCTGTTATTTAAGCTAAATTTAGGCATGCATTCTATCCAATTAGTTACAGTTTATCATTAGTTTTATCAATGCTAGCAGATGCAAGAAGATTTAAAAAAATATTAAGTCAAAGAATATTAGCATGCGTGGTTACCCTTACCAAAGATGGCCGTGAGGTTAAAATGGCTGCTACCCATGTGTTTGTAATTTTCCAGAGCTACTTCAATCTGGAAGCACACATACATAAGAAACATAAATCTACATCCTCACACAGATATACTGTGGCCACATCATTCTAACAGAAAGACAAATAAAGCACTTTTAGAACAAAAGCTGTAAGAGGACATGGGGCAAAGGCCAGAAAAGCACAGTGAACAGCTTAGAAAAGCACAGCAAACAAACAGCTTAGAGAAACAGGGAACGGGGAGGAGAGCAGGGTAGGGTCATACATCTAGGAACCATGGGCTTTTGGAGCATTGTTAATTTATGTAAGATAGCCCCAATTCAAGAGGATTTTTTTTTGTAAAAAGGAAGCCAAAGGGCATTTAGGAATTGGCTTGGAATCGTAAGAAACCCATTGAAGTGCATGCTTGTGTAACTCAAGTTTGTCACAGCATGTCCGCCAAGACAGTTCTTGAGCCAAAAAGGGGGCTGTGAAAATCAAATGTCAGGCATCTCTGTACAAACAAAATTCACCTCATTGAAAATTTGTGGCTTCTGCTGCATGGGTCAGGCTTCCGGTGCAGGCACGTGCCTTCATGGGAAATCATAAAAAGCAAATGGGTCACCCCAAACACTATGGGGCATGCACTTTCAAAGAGGAACTCACCTGAAGCCCATCTTGCCTGGCACAAAAAGGGTGTTTTCAAGCACAGCCCTGGGCCCTCAGCCTGTGGGGGAAAAACAGACCCTTTAGGTGGGGGACCTTTATCTGTTAAGAAAAATCTTAATAGGAGCCACTCTGCCAACACAAAGAACTACAATTGAACCAGATTAGACCAAATTAAATGCCCATGTTTAATAAATGGCACACTCCTGGGGGGGCCGGGAGCATGGTGGGAGAAGAAAAAGGGAGCACACAGGCAAACCCAAAAACACGTTCCTTTCCCAGCTCAAGCCTAAATACCCTGGGGGAGTGGTCCTGACCCTCCCTGGGGAGGGATCAGAGCTTGGCAGGCTGGGAGTTGGAGCTCAAGCTCTTGTCTGGCTTGGGTGACAAGTCCAACTCAATCTTACATTTCAGCCTTTTTGCATATAGGGGTGTCAGAGGGCTGGGATCTCACTTTTGACCAAACATCACTCCCCGGGGAGGGATCAGTGCTTGGCAGACTGGTAGCTGGAGTCCAACCACTTGGCAGGTTGGGGTGACACTTCCAACTCAACATTACAATACTGTCAACTTGGGTTTTCCTCCATAACCCCAGGAGAAGTGTCTCATCAATTTAAGTACAGGATCACCTGAACCAAAACTTTGATGCCAATGAAACTCTGGTATCTCTGAGTATTCCGATGGTACTTTCTGATCTTATCTTATTCCTGGTGCCACTCTCAAAGCATAGACTTGAAGAGAGAATGTATCAAGATTCAGACAAATTTGTTTTAAGTTCTGGTACTGTCATTTATTAGCTGTGCATACTCAAAATTCAGTCTGTTTCCACATTAAGTAATGTTCACAATCCAGTCACATCCAAATACATGGAAAAGACAGGAAAGGAAGACCAGCTAAGGGTTAATCTACATTAGAGATGAAAAATTCTTCAGTGAATGTGGCAGAAGATGACTAAATATATAACTATATTTTTTCTTCCACCCATGAGGACTACAATTCCCAGCATGCTTTGTAGTTACAATTTGAGTCCTATTATAGGAGTTACATATCACTTCCAGTGATGGACACAAAATGCATCACATGATCATTTTCACTCTGCTTAAGAACCATATAAGCAACAATACGAGAAAATAACTCAAAGAAGGGCTTAGAAAATTCCACTACAAGATGTTAGAATTGGGATTCCAGAATAGGAAGTGGCCTACCATACCAACTGTGATCTAACCAGAAGAAAAATCTTTTAAGAGTAAAGTCTCCAAAGGTTTAGAGTTTTTCTGTCTCATAAACTGGTATGAATTACCCATTAGGCAGGCATTTCAGGAGATAGGGAATGTAGGGACAAATGCTATGGGTCATCAAACAGAAAAGTTGAAATTTTTTCTCATACAATGATAACTGATAAGCGTTGCTCAGAGGATTCTTGGCCCACTATATGCCCTCTCCCTTGTCACTTTCCAATGTCCAGCTAGTGGGAAAGCTACTAATACCTGAGGCAGGGAAATTACAGAGTCCCTTCCCATTCAACTCTCCACGGGGTATTGACAACACAAAACAGTGTTGCTTCGAGTTCTCATTACAGAGGAGAACATGGAAAGTATTTTTCTGCTTTACTAAGGGCTTGGAGAACACAACAGAGGCGCAATAACATGCCATGCAGACAGAGGCTTCATAGTCACCCCCGCAATTGGCAGCCCAGCGGGAAGTGAGAGGGGACTACAGCAAAAACAAGCCTCCAGAGGACTAAGTCTCCCACAGCCAGACAACCCGCCATCACAAGGGCAGATTGAAGCTAAACCAGCCTGAGTTTTAGTGCCCATTCTCTCCCCTTCCTCATTTCCTTTGCCTGTTTTACCTCCCTCATTAAAAGCAACTCAACTCTCTAACTAATGCCTTTGAGTGGCACAAAGACTTTTCTCTTCACTGTATAGGAGAATATTGGAATTGCTGTGGCTGGGGGCATGCTGAGAGGTGCTGTCCGTCCTCCAGTGAACTGCATGACAATCCTGTTAACCTTCCTATCAGGAGGTCATTAAACAATTTTGAAAGCTGTTTCCTCTCACATCAGAGCTGCATGCAGAATCAGATCTTTTTAATGTAAGCTAGTCGACAGCGCACAGTCAAATAACAACAGCCCTCACACTTTTGTCTTTGTGTGCTTTTCTGGCTCTTTGTAGCTTTCTCTCATTTTTGGTATTCCTTGTGATTTTTAGTCTTTTCCTAGTTCTGCCTACTAACATAGTCTCCTTTACCAGCATGTTTCCTCTTTTCTAGTTCCTTTCAATACCTTGTCAATCACTTTGGCCAAGGCAGTTTTCATTTATTCAGCATATCGTCCTCCTGGGCATCAGCCTACTTACATTTTGTGTAGTTAGGGTTTCGTCTGGTACTAGTGTTTAGTTACTTTAAAAAAAAAAAACAAAAACAAAAAACACCTGCTTCTGTTAAATCCAACTGGTCTCCGCATTTCATTCAAAATCTTTTCCAGTTCCAAGAACATCTTACCGCCCGGCTTTCCTCCTTTCAATCTTTGTCATTTCCCGCCTTTCTTCCTTGGTTGTTGTTTTCTAATTAAAGCATGCTAACAGTCACATGATGTCAGAACTTCCGACTGAATGCATTTATAACAAACAAGTTTTCCATTTTTATCTCCTGATCATTCGTCCTTTTATTCAGCTTGAAAACTCGATTTCCTTTTGGCTTCCTAGAAGCATTAATTTTTACCTCCAGGACATAGAGAACTTACATTTTTAACCACACTTTTTAAAAAAGGGGGTAAAAACTAAAATTTGCTTCTGGTAGTTTGACTAACACAAAATGGATTCCCGGTCTCTGGAGAAGACTCCATAATAAGACCCTAGCACAGAATTAGCAATTCAAGCATTGAGAAATTTGGTTTTCAGGAGTGTCAGGTTTGGAACTTGACTTTTTTTTTTTTAAAGAAATGCCTTTGCAAAATGGGGGCCTAGTTATCATTGGATGAAGGACACTGATTTAATCTCCAGGGGTGGCTGAACCCAATGTCTGGGGTTCTTCCAAACATTTAAAGTCATTTCCAAATGTTTTTGATGCAGTACAACCCAAAAAGATTTTGGCAAGTGTGTTTCCCCCTCATTTTAAAGCCCATGCGTATTTTAAGGGAAATGCAATCCATATGTCTTTGATTCATTTACACTTAAATCATCTAAATGCCATTGTGTAAGAGCTATTTGATGTACAAGAAGCCTGCAAGTCTGTTTTATAAGCCTTTTTAAGCCTTTTCTTTGAATCAGAAAGTCATGTTTTGCCGGCCCTAAACAGAACTTGAACTGAGAAAGGCTCAAGTTCATGTCTAAACTGAAAACCCGCAAAGTTTTGCGCGGCTTCTGTACTTAGCAATATGTTTCCCCTTGCCTGAAGCTCGCAAGCACCCACCATTTCTCCTCTCTGTCTCACATGTAGTGAGAACGGGGCAAATCAATTTTTGAATCACATTTTACTTGTAAAATTCACATTTTGAACCTCAGTTATCTCCCAGGCACTGCCAGAAGTTAAAATAGCAACACTTGAAAATTAGGCTTTTGCTCTAAAAGGGCAAAACAGTCTACAAAGTACATAAATTACTGCTTCTGTACATTTATTTGTTTGACAGGTTTAAGATATAAGTGTGGCTTACATATGGATTTTCAGGATGCCAGATTGGATGCTCCACGAGCTACAGTCACAAATGTAACCTCTTTTTTTTTTAAGACTTATGTTTGGGAGAATAGAATTGGAACAATCTTGCTGTTCTGTACAAATCTAATTGCTGTGTCAAAACAGCAATAGGGGTGATGAATATTTGCTTTTTCCCATTTACTGCCTTTCTATGGCTTCACGCATGCCTGCAAGAGTGGTCAAGAAGATAGCTTTCTGTGGGTGACTAGTTCCCCTCTTTTGTGAAACTTCCATAAAATTTAATGAATTGTATAGTAATACCATTTTTGAGAAAATTGTGAAATTTGTTGGAGAATTTGAAGGTACCTAAGTGACTAATGCTGATTGCTGTGGACACAGAAACATGTCTTGAGAACAGATACATCTTTCTCAAGCAAAAGCATTAATTATCTTCAAATGTGAGATTTCTTTGTTTTTATTTAGACACATCTTCTAGGTAGTGATTCAGTAAGAAGGAAGAAATAATGATGGTGTGATTGTATGTGGAAAAGCAATGTTTTAAATTTGCATTTGAAGCTTAGGGGGTGGAGATGAAGTTAAAAAGAAAGAAAGAAATCCAGGTGAATCTAATTATTCCTTCTCTGCTCTCTATAGTTCACATACATGATAGGCTATCATATTTGTGCAATCAAAAGGACTATGAAATTTAAGTTGAAAAAAAGGATTTGGGCACTAAATCTAGCAAACAGTTAATTATGCTGAGATAATTAGATAGCTGAAAGTGTTGGATTTAGTTCTTTTCCATAGTTCATTTTCATTTACTACCAAGTCTTCATGATTCTCTGCAGGCAGAAATTATTAGTATTCTATTCTTAGGTAGAATACTGAATGACTGACAAACAATTAAAACTTTCAGAAAAATGTGACAGAAACCTTCATGTTGACCCATTCACATATTTTCTTTTAAAAAAGAAACAATAATTTTTCTTTATTAAAAATTCAACCTAATTTAAAATCTAAATTAAATGCAGAAAAATATCAGTTTAACCATCAAAGCACAAACATATTTTCTAGACCATTTGAAAGCAACACAAAGAACGTGATTTATGACTTTGCTGCTGTTTCATCAAAACAAACCCAAACGTGCTGGTTAGAAGTATGCGATTGTCAGTCGTACTGACTCTGGTTAAAATAATCAGCATATGTTGTATAAGCCCATATCAGAAAATATGTGCTTTAATTTGAGATCAGGTGCACCAATAAAACATGATGCAGTGAAGTACAAGTTCACCTCCTACCCTGAACAGTGGCTTTTCACCTTGTCCCAGTCACATTTGCCTCCACTTGTGAAACCTAAGCTTTGCCAACCCTTGCCTGTCAACTCGGAATGACTTGATGACCATTGTTAGAATACACATGACTACAGGCTTTCTTTAGCCGTCCTTTATGGTCAATTGGCTTGCTTTCTACAGAAACAATACATGTTTCAAATCTAAAGAAAACGGCCATCACAGCCCCAGAATGAAATTGAAACTCATGCTGAATACAGGATTTGTATTTCCTCTTATTTTAAAGAGATAAAGAAATACCATGTTTGCTTTGAATATACATTTATATGTTGTGAGTACACACTCAGGCACTTACATAATCACAATATACACAATCATATTGATAATACATATATGAAAGTCTGTA
>LOJH01003950.1:0-11328 GCA_001685095.1 Ellobius talpinus
CCTCTGGAGGAGCAGCCAGTGCTCTTAACCTCTGAGCCATCTCTCCAGCCCAGAAGATAATTTTGAAATAGCTTCTGGGTAGCTTTTTTAACTACAAGCTGAAGCCATCCCAGCATCATGGTAAGATTTAATTCCTACTGTCCAGGATCTCAGCCAGTGCCCCTCCTCTTAGCAGTTTTTGCAAAGCAGCCATTCCAAACCCTGTTAACCTCAGCCTCTCAGCAACTAATCTTGCCCTCCCACCTATGACTTAGCAGAGCGTCCTCCTCCCTCTCAACCACACTTCCTCTCAGTACCTGAGTACCCAAGTACCTGTGGACCTGTCTTGCCCAGGTCTGTTGCCCTCAGCCCTCGTGATTTGTGCATTGCTCGGGCTAGCTATATATAGCCTCTTGTTATAGACATTTTTGCATTTTAATATGCTCAGAAACTACCCCCCCTTCAAACAAAATACCCCTCCTTCAACTCTGGACCCCTGCTCACCACTGAAGTATGGCTCCAACTCTATCTTTAAATTCTGTTTTTCGTTGAAGCGGGGTTTTAGCCCTGTGTGCACATGCAGATCAATTGGGAGTTTTAAAAGTGGTGATGGTTCAACAGGTGAAAGGCATTTGTCACCAAGCTATGCATAATTGTGTGTACATGTGATTAAAACCAGATGCATTATAGGAGGGGACATACACAGTAGATGACTTTGTGACCTAATCTATCAATCAAAGCATTGTTGCCAGTAAGGTGTTTTCTCTGCCATTGTATCTTCTAACTCGTAATTCTATATATAAAAGGTGTTGATTTTTGTATGCTAATTTTATTTCCTGCTACTGACTTGTTCTACTTGTGGGAGTTAATTTTACCATTAATCCACTGGAGTAAAAAGAAAAAGAAAATATTCCTAAATGCACAGGGGATTGAATGGAAAGCAAAGAGTCTATAGCGGTTAAAATTGTGTGTGTGTGTGTGTGTGTGTGTGTGTGTGTGTGCGTGCGTGCATGCACACATGAGAGAGAGACTGAGAGAGTTTCTTCCATGGGAGGCAAATAGACAATGCCATCTTTTGCCCTAAAAGTGTTCACCAAGCCCCAGTGAGCTTCTGGGATGAAGACTGAAGTGAGCCACCTGAGGTCAGGCATGTGACGCTCAAGGAAGAGGGGTCTCAGCTGAAATCTCTCACAAAGCCAGCTCCCTCCAAACATGATGTCTGCTAGTGTGGGTAAGTACTAAATAAATCAATGAACTATTACAAACTAGTTTGCCTTTCTGCATCTTGACCTTGGTGGAAGAAATGTCATTTTTTACTTAAAAATGTTTAGCAAGTTGTCTTTGGCATAGGTTTCTGTTCAATGTATACTGCTTGTGTGGTCTAAAACTTTCAGTGAACCTGGATCTGTCATAATTTCAGCTGACTAGCAGAAGCAACCTCAAAACTCTGCACAAGTCCACTTCCATCCAGGAGTCAAAGTACTCCCACAGGCAAGGTGGTGTAGAGACTGAGCCCACAGCTAAAGCCATAAACCAAAGTAGGAAGTGACACATGCAGCCAAGATAGGAACATAAGTAAGGTGATGAGGTGAACATTCTTAATCAGGAAAACGGAAAGCCTTCCCAAGTAATTTACCAGAATTCTGCCATCAGGGGAAATGAAGATGATGGGTTAGTTCTGTGACATTAAACAATGCTGATTGTGGTTTCAAATCTGGGACTGTCCTCTTCCTAGAAAGGTCTGTGGTCTACACCACCCTACACACTGTCGATTCTTACTGGGAATTAGTTCATAAGAAGACTGACTTGGAAGAACACAGGAAGACAACCAGCCTGAGAAAACTGAAAAGGCACTTGGAAGACTTATCCTACTCCATGTTGACATGAAGTCTGACTCTGAAAGTGTTGTACAGCACATGAATAGACAAGGGGCAGAGAGATAATTCAGAAATAGGCTCAACTGCTGAAGAAAGTTGAGGATACAGTGAAGTTGTTGCCCCGAGGCATGGGGGTGGGTGGGGTGGGCCAAGATAAACTAGAAGACTGAATGATGGATGCTGGGACAACTGTTCAGAATACCACAGATGGCTGTACAGAAAAAGGGAGATTGGACCTGTTCCTCATACTGTATGACAGGATAATGTCCAGATTGACTGAGGATTTGATTATACAACACTAGCTACACAATTACTAGGGGAAATAACAGGTGATTTCTCTTTAACAGGAGCCAGCAGGGTATGGCTGCTGATGGTCTACACTTCACCCAGTGCGTGTGTCAGCTGCTAGGTGCTGTCATGTTTGTTTGGTTTATTTTTTCCCACAATTTGGGGATTCAGTAGGAAAGGAAAGGGCACAATATAGAGATGTTCTGTGGTTGCAAGTCCTAAAATACTAAGAGCTTTCATAAGAAAGTTGGTCCTGCTTATAACTTGGGAGGTGGTAAGCTTCCTAGGCACGTTGGTCAGCAGCCAGGTTCTAATGGAGTGGTCATCTGGTCAGCCCTGCTCTTTGTTCTTTGCTCTCCTTGGACCAGCAGGAAAACAGACCACCTTTGTTGGAGAGGATTGTAAGTTCATATGGCAAAGGCTGGGGATGCAGGGAAAGTGAGGGATTAGAGACATGAATCTTCATGGCCTCTTGAAATTCAGGTGCAGCTGGAAACCTTTGGCTCCTAAAGCAAATAACTAAACTTTTGAATGCACTTATGCCATAAGCAAACAAAAATGCAATAACTGGGATGCACGTTTGTAATTTACATCACTGATTATGGCTAAGCTCAATGTATAGGAAACTTAAAAACAATGTATTCCACAGAAAAATTGGGAACAAATTTGAACAGGCTGCTCAGGGTTTTTTTTGTTTTGTTTGTTTTAAGTGGAAATAGCTTTTAAACATTTGAAGAGGTGCTCAGGTTTCCATACAGCCATTTGGTGTGCACAGCCACTTAATGAGCAAGTGCTCCCCCATCCTTGTTTTAAAAGGCAAGGGAACTGAATCCTGAGGAGGTAAAGTATTCTGCTGAATACCAGTAGTAAGCAGTGAAGCTAGGATTGCATCCAGCCAGATGGCTGTAGATAAGAGTAATTCACCATGACTAAGTGATGCTTATTTCAGGAATACAAGGATCATTTAATACAAGGAATAGCTGGGTGTCTCCTTCATATGATAAAATATATTTATCTTAATCTGAAGCCAGTTTCGTGCTTAATTGAGAATACCAGAAGCAATTTCATTAAAACCAGGAACAAGACAAAGATGTCTACTAATCATCGCTATTATTTAAAGTTGTTCCACAGGACGTAGACAAAACAATTAGACAAGAGAAGGAAATTAAAGACAGAAATTAGAAGGGAAGAGAAGATAAAGTTCTAAGTCTCAGATGAAATGATTGTATTGTTCACCTAGAAGCAAAAGAATAACCAAAGACAAACAAAATGATTTGAAAAATTAATTTTCAGAAAACAGTCATCTTTATATACATGGTATCCAATTTCATGCCTTAAGAGAAAATATTTTTACAGTAGCAGAAAACAAAAAATAAAATATTAGGAATAAATTTATTTGCAGAAAAAAATTAAATACCAGTGAGAGGCCAAATTCCAATGAAAATAAGACCAAATGAAAAGACTACCATGTCCATGTTCTTTCATAGGAATGGTCAGCATCATGAAGCCATGACTTCCTCATGTTTAATCTGTCAATTCAATGTGATATCCAGGGTTGGAGAGATGGCACAGCACCTAAGAGTGCTTGCCATACTTCCAGAGGATCCAAGTTCAGTTCCCAGCGCCTGAATCATGAAGCTCATAGCTACCTGTAAGTTCAGCTCACAGGGATCCAGTGCCCGCTTCTGAACTCTGTAGGCATCCACATGCATATGTACCTACACACATAATACAAAATAAGAGTAAATATGATATCCAAGAAGCACACTAGTAGGCTTTTTAAAATAAGATTTACATAAGCTAATTTTAAAATTCACATGGAGCAGGGCTGTGGTGGTGCACACCTTTAATTTCAGCACTCAGGAGGCAAAGGCAGGTAGATCTCTGAGTTTGAGGTCAGCCTGGTTTACAGGGTGAGTTTCAGGACATCTGGGGCTACACAGAGAAACCCTCTCTGGAAAAACAACCAAAAAAAAGTGATGAGCGAGACTGCACTATACATTTACATATGTACAGCAGTTACAGTGTGGCAATAATTTGTAAATAGAGGAGAATAGAATGGTTCAGAGATAATATCAACACATGGGAGCTGAGGCTATGCCAAAGGGAGCTTTCAGATCAGTGGATGGGGACCACTCCCTGTGTTGTGGAAAAGTGAGCAGAGGCATTCTTCACTTTTCACACCAGCAGTCTGCACACAGACCTGCGTGAAATAAGTGGTTACAGGAGTGTACTTGGGTGTGGGGAGGCCAGAGGGCCATTCCTCAGTAGCCATTCGCAATGTTTTCCGAGGCAGCTTCTGATTAGCCTGGGGATTTTTGCATGGGTGCCAAGGATTAAACTGAGGTTCCCATGCTTGTGCGGTAAGCACTTAACCAACTTAGCTAAAAATTGTCAAGTGGGAAGGCCTTTCTAAGCATGAGCCAAGAAGCTAGAAAAGTTTACTAGAGTTGATTTTTATACATAAAAAAAGTTTCTTGAACCATAGACCTCAGCAGTTAAGATCACTTGTTCTTCCAGAGGACCTGGGTTCAATTCCCAGCACCCACATGGCAGTTTACAATAGTCTGTAGCTCCAGTTGCAGGGGATCCAACATCCTCTTTTAGTCTCCCTCTTCTGGGCTCCAGGCATGTACATAGTGTACAAACACGTGTAGGCAAAATACCTATACACATAATAAAAAATAAAACAGCATAGTCTAAATTATCTGCCATTTTCTGTTCTTTGGTTGTTGATAGTGGGCTTCAGTATATTTTAAGTGTATTTTCTATCTCTTTCAATTCAATATCATAGTTGCAGTGGTTTGAATTCTCTCCATGGGGGGTGGTGATGACTGAGTCCTCAAGGAATAGACTGTTCACTAAGAACATTTCCAAATAAAACTGATTGAGATCACACAGGTACAGATACACAAACCATCACACAGCACACAGGAAACACACAAAAACAAGATGATGCCTTCAAAAGACACTGACAGTTAGCAAATCTTAAAAATACTGAAATCATTAGGCAAATAACTCAAAAGTCTGCTTGTAAAAATGATGAGTGACTTCAAAGAGGGAATGAAGTAGATCAGTGAAGTGAGAAAACATTAGCAAAATGAAAGAAAGCAACATGGGTGAGAATTGAGCAGGAAGTTTAGATTTTGGAAAAAATGATCAGAAAAGATTAGAATGATTAATCTTTAGAAAAAATGATTAGAAAAGATTAGAAAAGAGAAGCTTGTTGGATCAAATGCATACAGTGGAGAGAATCCCCAGATTAAGATTAGATTAATCTGCCTAACTGTTGTGTTGGGCCCATGGCACATATCATGGCAGTTGCTTAACAAAACAAAGCAAAGAAGCAGAGAGGAGAGAGACTGGGGTCTTACTCTCTACTTTCCTTCCCTCCATCATAAGGTGAATACTCTCTACTTTCCTTCCCTCCATCATAAGGTGAATACTCTCTACTTTCCTTCCCTCCATCATAAGGTGAATACTCTCTACTTCCCTCCATCACAAGGTGAATATTCTCTACTATCCTTCCCTCCATCATAAGGTGAATACTCTCTACTTTTCTTCCCTCCATCAGAAGGTGAATATTCTCTACTTTTCTTCCCTCCATCATAAGGTGAATAGGCCTCTTTCTCCATGTAGACTAGATTAAGCCAAAGAAATACCAGGGATGGACTAGTAGGACAAAGAAATACTACATTCAGACAAAAAAATTGAAAAATTAACAAGGAGTACTTCAACTTTCAGAAAATTTATGACATAAGAGTCCTCACCTAAGAGAAGTAGGAGTAGACAAAGGAGCTAATGGATTAAAACAAGGTCCAGCTATTTGTTGTCTGCAGGAAATGCAGTTCTCAACAAAGAAAGCCAGAGATGAGAACATAGTGTCTAATTCTACTTATATGCAGTAAATACCAAGTGTCATGGTTTAGATTTTAGATGTCCCCACAAAGACCAGTGCATGAAAGACTTGGTTGCCGGCCATGGCATGTATTGGAAGAGATGTGGTAGGACCTTTGGGGTAGGGCTTATGTTAACTCTCCACTACTATGACAAAATGCCTGAGACAATCAGCTTAAAGTACAAAAGATTTGTTTAGGCTCACAGTTTGAGGCTTAGACACTGGTCAGTCTGTACTGGTGTGTTGGGCCTGTGGTGGCATATCATGGCAGGTAACAAAATTGCTTGCTTTATGGTAGCAAAGAGGCAGAGACAGAGAGACTGGGGTCCTAATATTCTTTTCTTCCCTCCATTTTAAGGTGAATAGGCCTGTTCCTCCATGTTGTCCTCTGGTGTGATGCACTGAGCCGCCTCAGGCATGCGAGAAGGCCAACTGACCATGGCCTGAAACCTCTGACCCTGTGTACTACAAGGAGGTTTCTTCCTTATTCATTGCCCATCTCAGGCATTTTGTCACATATATAAAGCTGACTAGCTCAACAGGCAAAGAGAACTTTGTTATTGCAAATCAGGATCCTGCCCACCCAGAGAAGTGTGAAGTAACCAAGGGGAGGTAAAAGGTCCCTGGGAGTCAAGGTGGTACCAGTTCTATGCCTTTGTTTAGAAGAGGGGGTGTTGTCACTACAGCCTGAATGTGCCCATTATGTCCATGTGTTGGGAACTTAATCCTCAGTGCAACAGGTTGAAGACAGGGCCTGATGGAGTTATTTAGGCCATGGGACGTAACCCTCCTGAACTGATGCCATTATAAAAAAGGAATGGTAAAGTGAGCTCATCACCTTTACCTCCTACCTTGTATCCTCACCAGATGCTGGCACCATGACCTCGGACTTTGCACTTTTCAGAACTGTGAGGAAATTAATGTCTGTTCTTTATTATCCATTGAGGTTTTCTCTTAGCAGTAGCCCAGATGGACAGTGTTATCCTGTGCAGCTACCCTTGGGAGTGTGCATTGTTCTGAAAGTGTGCTATTTTCCATAAAAACAGGCAAGACCAAACATAAAATGTGCATGAGCATGAGAGTCGGTGTGTTTTGAGTGTAGGGGTGTTTGAGAGCCTAGAGATGACAAGTATAATGCAGCCCAAGCCCTGGGCAGGAAACGCTGCCCAGAGGCCTTCTGGATTCAAGGATTCCCTCATGCTATGGTTTGGGGATCTTGTGGGGACCTGACATTCCCTTTCATAATAGGTCATGAAACCATGTATGATTTTAGGGCAGAGGGCATGGGATTCTGACTTTGTCATCATGCCACCATCTCCCTTGATTGGCATAACCCCCTTTTGACAAAAAGCCCTTCATAGGGGATCAGCTGTTGTCCCTGATACTTAGAGCACTTGTTTCCCCCAATTTCCAGGGTCTGAGCACCTGCCTGGTCATGTGGCATGGAGGAATGAGCTTGACAAAAGGGGAGTGAAGCCAAAAGAGCTGCAGAGTGGAGGGGACAAACTCGGACAGCAATGTCTGCTAGTGGATGGGGTAGAAGCTTGTGCATGTGGCTGATTGTCCAAAGAAGATGACTTCAGAAACACGCAGGGACATTCCCAAGGCCACACAGGATGTCACATTCTGTAACTCATGGCAGCATCCTCATAGGTCATTTGTCGATTGAATCATGTTCTTGCTAAGACAGAGGCTTTTAAAATATTAAAAAGTAGCACACATTCATAGCACACATATCCTGTACATTTAGGAATGTACTGGAGAAAGTGTTACCTGTAAGAACTCTAGGGGAATTAATACCACAGTGGGTAGTGGTGTAGGTCAGCTTTCATTGCTATAATGAATACCCAAGGTAGGCCAGGTTTACAAAGAACAGTTATTTGTTTCAGCTCACTATTCTGGAGGTACAGGGTCTGCTGTTCACATTTGATGATGGCTTCCTTGAAAGGAGAGTTCTGACTAGTGTGGGTCATCAATGTCAAGTCAGGAAGTGTATCTGTGTGTTTCTGGCTGTTTCTCTTCTTATATAACCACCAGATTTCAACTTTGGGGGCTCCCACCTAATGAATTTATCTTACCTCTACACACCACGCTAAGATTCAGCTTTCATCTTCTCCTTGTACCTCAAATGGGAATTAATTTGAGGAACACATTGAAATCATACCCTGCCACACCCTGGCAGGCAGGCAGGTAGGTATGTAAACACAAGTTAATTCCCCTTCCAGGCAGTAGATAGGCTAGTGGATTCAGGGCATTCAGGTCTGCAACTCTGCTGACAGGCCAACATTTAACCAGTGGTTCTCAACCTATGGGTTGACCCTTTGGGGTCAAGCAACCCTTTCCTGGAAGTCACCTAAGATCATCTGCATATCACATATTTACGATTCATAACATCAAAATTATAGATACGAAGTAGCAGTGAAAATAATTTTATGGTCGGGGATCACCACAGTGTGAGGCGCTGTATTAAGGGGTTGCAGCCTAGGAAGGTTGAGAACCACTGCTCTACAGGTCACCTGTTCCAGCCTCTCCCAGGCAGAGGAAGGAAAATAGCAAAACTATCTACCTTCTTCTCTTGGAGCACACACACACACACACACACACACACACACACACACACACACACACACAGGCTACGTGGTGGCGGGCATCCCTGGAACTTTCCAAAAGCATCATGACTATGACAGTCACCGTTAAGTGTTCATAGGAAGCCTACTCATACCAACAGCATTTTGCTCTAGGTATCCAGATTTGTTTTTTGTTCCCAAGTAAGAGGTTCACTTCCTCTTCACCCCATGACTCCAAAAGGAGCAGAACTTGCCCTTTGTCACATCCAAAATTTTTGTTTTGAATGTTGCCCCCCTTTTGGGGACAGAGGAACTTCTGGCTCTGTTTGGTGGTGGCGTGTACATATGTGTGCAGAGAAAGAGGTTGCTTCCTCCCGTGGCCTCCCCGCATTACAGGTCTTCTCCCTGCTCCAGACTTTCAACCGTCAACTTCTGCCAGGGGGCACACAGTTTCTAGTCTGTCGGTTTCCCAGGGTCATCCTTTGAGACTGTCTGTCTGCTGGATGTATATGCAGTAAGCACTGGCTTGCTCAGCTCACTCGGGGGGAAACTGGGTCCCTCAGACCTGGAAGCTACAGAGCAAGGCAGGGTGTGGCCTGTAGACGGTCTGATTGCTATGAATTCCTAGGGGAGGGTGAAAGCAGAAGCATGGCTCCTGGTCCCCATTTCTTCCCTCCTCCTGCCCTTTGATAAGTGTGGAAGGGGGTGGCAATGCCTGGTGGAGCTTGTGGAGGGGGAAGCAGCGGCCTATGGGTTGGAACTTGGAGAGAGAGGTTATCTAGGATGAAATATCAAACCATATCACATTGATTTTCCCTCTGGGGGAGCCAGATATCACATCCTTCCATTTCCCTCTAGTGCCTGCCCGCCATCGATGGGGAAGCATTAACGGGGAATAATCAATAATGCTCTGTCCTGAAAATAAAAGGCTTGTCATGTCTCTCCATTTGGTGGAATGGATGTAAGACCAGGGGTCATGTGGCCACTTCCATCTGTCTCCTGATGGAGGCACTGACTCAGACATGCTTCCCACCCAGAGGCCTGCAGCCCACAGTCAGGGGACCACAAGCTCTCTCTAGGCATCAGGAAACTCAAGACTTCAGTTTCTTTGAGTTCTCTATCAGTAGATCAGCTAACTCACAAGCTTGGTATCCTAGGAGGGGCTTTCATGAACGTTAAATTGGGAGTTCCCTCATGGGCTGGTTCCCTCATTCTCTGGGTGCTAAGCTGGCCAGCAGTACAAGGCCATGGGGCATTGCCTCAAGGCAACTCTTCCTCCCACCTCTCTGATCTGATTCACTTGGCTCTCTGCTCCTAACTCTCCCACTTGAAGTCCTTTTAGATTGAGTTCTTATATCTCAGTCCATCAAAAGCTCCGGCTTGGAAGCACGCCAGGGCTCTTCTACCAACCCCTGGGATAGCCTCTCGGTTCTGCCTCCTCCTCAAGCCTTCAGCCCAGAGAAAAGTAGAAAACAGTCCTTCCATTTTCCATATCTGTGTCCACGTGGCTGGAGGCTTTAGATGATAGTCTTTGAACTTGTCTGAAGGTAGTTCTAGTTTAAAATTCCTTTGCTTTTTATTGGGTGCCTATTTCCTCCTGGAGGGAGGAGGGTGTCTTACTGGAAACTTGCAAGGATCAAGAAGCTCAGAGAGCACCAGCATCCACAAGCCCCCTCCCAGGGTATAAAAGCAGCAAACAGCAGCAGAGAGGAGACTGCTGGAGCTGCCTGCCAGTTGGCAGGAGCTCCAGGGCTGCAGCTTTTGTGAGGCATCTTCCACACTGGGGTGTGCCTTCTGAGTCCCTTTCTACCCTCCTGGAGGCATCCCCAGTAAACTCTAAGCTACACATGGGTGGAATCCTTCTTTGGTCTGCTGCCGGTGCGCTAGCTGGGATGAACAGACATTCACATCTCTGAGGAGAAGTCATGGATCCATTATTTTCTGGGGGTAGAGGAGGTACAGTGTGGAAAATGGACCCACGCTGTTGGGCATTCTAGGCAAATGCTCTACCACTATGCCACATCCCCAACTCTTCTTGTTTTTTTTCTTTATTTAAGACAGAGTCTAATGTAGCCAAGGTTGGCCTCCAATTTGAGATGTAACTGAGGATGGCCTTGAATAATTCTCCTGCCTCTACCTCCTTAGTGCTGGGATTACTACCATACCCAGTTTTATGCAGTTCCAGGCGTGGACCCCAGGACTCCGTGCATGCTAGATAAGCCTCCTACCATCTACCGTGCCCACCCTTGCTCCTTTGTAATTTTTTTAGACAAGGTCTGGCTAGCCTTGTACTGTGAAGCCCAGGCTGGCCTTGAACTTGTGGTAACCCTCCTCCTGTCTCAGCCTCCTGTCTCTGTACTTTTGATGCATGCTATATCTGAGGCAACACTTTCCTATCCTATATCTTGTTATCCATCTACACAAAGAACCATGCATCAGTTGTCATCTCAGTTTCTATTGGTGGGGAGGTTTGTTGTGCCACCCGGAGCTCTATTTAAATTGGGCTCCACTATTGAAATCATTTGCTTTCATTCCCAGCTTTGGTTAATCTGGGAATTTTGTGAGGATGCCTCTTCTCTCCTGGCAAACATGAGAGGGTGGGGCTCAGCAGACCCAGATGTATGTCAGCTTCATCATTGCCTAGGGTGCAGGACTTTGGAGGCACCAAACACACAGATGAGTCACATTTCCCCTCTGGTTAGGGGGACAGAGCGGGGGG